>CAEGAG010155869.1:0-16916 GCA_903067065.1 Brachyrhaphis terrabensis
TATACATATATTTATTTATTTATTTATTTGGCTTAATTCAGAATTCAGACAGAAACTCTGAAGTATTAGGAGAGAAAAAAAAAAGGATTTGCTTTCACTCCAAATCCAAAATCCAACTTGGTTGTGTAATATTGACTGCCGAGGCGAATTAAACATAAAATAAACACATTATTAGGATATTAGTACATTATTTCAGTACATGGTAAAATTAAGATAATCAACAAAGGAGCAGAGTGTTTACAAAAGTTTAAAAATTGCTTTAAATAAAGCCAATGGAGGCTGTTATTCAGTGACACGTGACGTGATTGTATTTTTCACATTCTGAAAATGAAATCATTTGTAATAATTTGACGGTATCCCATATGGAGACGAAGCAAGCTCGAGTCATTCCGGACAGGAAAAACAACAAAGCTGTCCTGGACGGCTGCAGCCAGGAGGTGGCGGTAGTGAAACCCAAACGATGCCGGTGAACTCTAACGTACAGGAAGAAGAAGACGTAAACTTCCGGCCAGTGCAATAACAAGCAATGGCGGAGGAAGGACCGGGTAGAGCGGCCAAAGCGACCCTGACAGCCGCGGAGATGCAGCTCCTCCGCCGCCGACAGGAGCTGGAGTACTTCCAGAAGAACGCAGCGCGGATCCGGAGCAGGAACCTGCTGACCGGCCTGGGCATCGGAGCCTTCGTGGTCGGCATCTGTATCCTTCACTGTTCACTTCCACAACTAGAGGTTGACTGAAGGAGCGGGATGTCTAGAAGAGCTGGAAGCCAAAACTCACATTTATCAGTGAGAGAGTTGACATAAAGAAATAAAACAGACTTTCAAATGATACCAAGGTCAGGTGTAGGTTAAAAACAGATCAGACAGCTGAGGTTGAAAAGCAGGACGTTCAGGAATATTCTTAAATTTACTTCCAACACTGTGAATAGTTTTGACCTAAAATGTTTATTTTAGTTTTGATATGGTGGTGAAAAGTCGCACTGTACTTTATTTTGAAAACACTGACAGGGAACTTCCTGCACTGCAACATGAAGACATTTGTCTGATCAGAGCTGCAGAAATGAAGCCTGAAATCCAGGTAAAACTAAACATCATCTATTTACATCATCTATTTTCAAGTTATTATTTACTCTTTTAAAACATTAATTTTACGCGATTTGACCAAGTTCACTAAAAGGACGGAATCTGCTGCATCCTTTTTCACGTTATGGCTGATAATGGCTCCTTATCAATTGATTGTTAATCAATCAATCAACTTCAAATTAACTCATTAATTGATTACCGTAATCGCTATTATCAGATACGTTTCGTACTCCCGCCCTGTTCACATCTGCACAATGAACAGACTGAATGTTCTGCCTGTTATTTTTTTGTATTTTTTCCCTGTATAAAAAAATCCTGGATCACAATTAGATTATTTTTTTTTTTTGCAGAAATTTTGCAATAAACTCACAATAACACATTAGTGTGGAAACAGTGCAGAGACCTGTTGAATTTTGCATGAATTTCCACAATGGTGGAACACTAAAAAGTGATTGATGCAATTTGGCAGAAAGCAGATAAAAACTGCTTTGATTTGATAAGATAATATTTAATCACACCACTGTTATCTTGAAGGTTCTATTTACGTGCCCCTCTGGTGAACATGGTCCAAATTAGAAGCTACGGCGCACCGTACATGACCCTCAGGGTCTTCAGCTTAACACGTGCCATAAACCTTAATGTATTTCATTTTTATGTGCAAAACAGTGTTGAACAATCACACGACATTTTAGTAAAATTCTAAAATGTGGCTTGTGTTTGTATTCAGCCCTGTTTGCTTTGATAGAAGGCTTCAGCGTTCAGACAGGCTGATATATCAGAGATGATCACTGCTGGTGAGATTTGCTTTAACCAGCCCTCCATCAGTCAGCTACACCATCTTGTCAGTCAAACAGGAGAGGATCGTGGAGGAGCTGGATGAAGAGGCCAGGATCCACATCATCAGGGGCCCACGGACCGGGGCCAACTCCTGATCAGGAGCTCAGCTGGGCAAACATGCGAATCCATCACACATCCAGTTCTCATTTTACACATTTTATTCCACTGAGTGCATAAAGTCTGCTGATAAATGTTTAGTTTCTCCTATTTTGAACATTAATTAAAAAACTGCTAACTCAAGTGACACGTGTACATTCTGACGTAAGAATGTTATAATGAAATAAATTCAGAACAGTTGTAAAATCTGTGAAGGTAATTTCTGATTTTGTTTTTTTATATCCTGGAAGGCGTATTCAGATATTTAGTCAATAACCACAAGTATGGCATTGATATTCAGAAAATTATGCCACAAACAAACAGAACCCAGGAAAACAAAGAGAGGGCCGCTTAAACAACAAAACATAATATGTGCAGTAAAGGTAAATGTGTTTTATTAGGAGAAGTTCAACAAGAAATCAAAAGGTTCAAGCAAAACAAGCAATCTGGAGCAGACGCATATAAAGCCACCCATCACTCCCAGTAAGCCGTGCCTCAGATCCCAGTAAACAAATAGACAGGAAATCTGAGTCCATGGAACTGTCACCGAAGGAAATCAGTAATGTGAAACCAATCTTAGTGTTGTTTGGTTTGGAACAAGTTGTAACAGATACAAGACAAGTTTATGTGACCTCAGAGAAAGAGCTTGTTCCAATTTTAACAGCTGCTGGATCAGGGGGACTGTTAAATCCAGCTCTGTTCATTTCAGGTTGACTCTCTAAACTTGTGCGTTTCTCTTGTTGCTGCAGGTCATTTGTATGTTGACGTCACTTTGTTGACCTGTGAATATTTCATGGAGCTTTATGAATGAAGCTGCTTTGGTCGCTTTACCTCACCGTGTTTCTCTGTGAGACGGGAACGCCGCGCTGTTCGCTACCAGATCTCTGATGCCTTCAGCGTTTATAGCCAGCATGCAGAGCCACTTCCTCTGAAAGAGTCTCCACTTCCTGCTGGGACTGCAGAGAGAGGAGACGGAGCAGCAGAAAAGGGGCCATCTTGGCTTCCTGCTCTTCTTAAAGCGACGCTGAGTTTTAGTTTGCTCCGTTGTTTCAGTGAAGAGAGATCACTGGTCACGTTGTTCTGGACCCAGCTGGGGAAACTGGAGCTGACCATTCTGACCTTTGACCCCTTGGACAATATTCTGGGTTTTCGTCCTCATATACACTCATATAAATTATGAGAACACAGAGAAATTTGACTAGGATGATGCAACCTCAGGATGGAGACAAGTAATAAGACCAGATTTGACTATTAGATTTTTACATTTTTAGTTGGTATTAAATAAATAATCTAGGAATATCCTATTTATTCTATGCTGATAATTCAGGTTTACAGAAGTTTAGGCAGCATGTTGTTGATCATTTAGACATAAAACTGATTTAACTTTGCCAGTTTTCTCCCGGCTCTTTTAGAAAAAGGCCAGTTTGTAGAACCAGATCATGGTGAGGGTTTTAGAAATGAACCTAAAACTAGTAATACAAGAAAACATCTAAAACCAACAGGATGAGATGTTGGTACAAACCATGAAGGAGCTAAAATGTTTTATGAAAAATACTTTAATCTTTTTCTTTCTTTGTCTAATGGAAAGTTGATCTAAGCTGTATTGATTGTAAAACTGACAAGTTGAAATTGTAGCAGCAGATTATTTCTGATAAGTCTGGATAATTAAATGCTACAAATATCAATACATTAATATTGAACAAAGGTATCATTAATGGAAAGTAATGTGATGTAGAAAGTAAGTCTTTGTTACTTCTACGATATTCTGATTGCAAATGTCTAAAACATATTAAACAGTAAGACAAGGAACTGAACAGACATGTGAGAAAAGGGGAAGTTGTTGTTGACAGAAAGTTTGGGGGCTTCTGGAAGAATCTTTCACAAGAGTTTCAACAGCAAAAAGAGGAATCTTCCAGTAAAGAGCGGTGACTTAATCAGTTGAAGGTAAAAGTGAAGTAGGCATGGCCAAAACAACATAAAGCAGAACCAGTTTCTGATAACGGGGTTCTGACTTGGAGCAGACTTGGTGTTCACATCCAGAAGATGATGAAGACCTTCAGGGTTTGGAGAGAAGAACTGCAGCCCTGATGAGGCTGACCCACCAGCCAAAAGGTGAGGGTTCACAATCTGGATTTACTCTCCAGGCTGCTGCTTCACGCTGAGCTTTTCTTTTTGATGGAGCCAAGAACTTTCTCAGGTTTTGTCAGGAACAAGTTGAAGAATTTTTAATGAGATTTTTGGGGCTACATCTGGATTTTTACCATGAATCAACCCAGGATAGGGCTTTCCATGTGGAATGAGCATCTCTCTCTCTGTCTTCTGCTAATTTATTACATTTAAAAAGTTCACTCAGCCTTAGGGTTTTAGGGGCAAGTAAATAAGACCAGTTTTAGGGGACGATAACTTGGTCATTTTTGCAACTTCTGTTTTTTGTTTTTTTTCTGTTTTGCTGGATTTCTGATTCGGTTCTGTTCCTGCTAAGCTCTGCAAATTAAAGCAATGAAAATCTTACTGGAAGTTGTGGAAATCAGATTATTGAGATCATCACCTCTAAGAGTTCTTCATGGTGTGAAATGCTGGTTGCTCAACAAAATTCCCAGATGGTTTTATGGGTTGCTTTGATCCAGAAAGTGATCCTGAAGTCTTTTTTTCCGGATTTCCAGAGCGAGTCGTGTTAGAGGAGAAGCTGCCGTTAACGGCGTGGCTGGAGGTTTGGTTTTCTGCAGCTGCTCAGTCTGCCCTGATAAAGTGAGGTTTGGTGTTCGGACGCTCGGCAGTTAGAGGCTGAGGTTTCATCCTCCACACCAGCTTATACAGAACCCCGTTGACCCGCTTGGTACCGGCCCATCAGGCTCAGGAGGTTCTGGATCCTTTGAACGGAGAGCTGGTTCAGGCTGCTTTACTGTGGAGAGATCAGCTTGATGTGACAAACACTTCCTGGTCTCTGATGATCTGCCTGATGAAATAAACCAGAACTGGGCCTGGTTCTGGTTCTGTTTATGATGCAGAGCTGCAGCACCTGATTTCAATCAGGAACTCAGATTTTCTCTGAGTTTTCATCTGTAACCCAGGCAACAAGCTGAGTTTGCTCCCAGTTTCATAGTGGAGACAAATTGGTACCAGTAGGTTCTGAGTGTTTGTGGCCCGGCTGTGATATCTGGGTTCCTGGTTGGTGGATGAAAAATATTTCAATATGAAGTAAATAATTAATTGATCAGAGAGGATTTCTCTGGGCTTTTATCAGTATAAATCCTGATTGAATGTGTCTGTGGTGAAAGAGGACAGCTGATCACATTTCAATCAATAATTGATCAATAATAAGTGATTATGGTGAAATAACAACACAGCGCCCCCTATAGTATTTAAAAATATCCACCCCATCCATTGTTGTTATTTATACCTGAACTGAGTTAACACAACAAACCATCAGAACCAATAAAAACGACTACTGGATCCGATTTACACACCCAGCAGGAAGTCGGCCATTTTGGATCGAATATGTTGTTTGTTTTTGTGTTGTTTTTTTTCAAACATTTTGACTTTACAAGAAAAAAGAAAACAAATAAAAAATGTCAGATGTGTCCTGGAGAGCTCAGATGTTTAAGCAGAAGAAAACTGTCATGCACTCTGACTGTCGCTCATTTTCTCTTATTCTGATTTTTAAATGCTTGATTAATATTAAATCACAAATCTGCAAAATTATAGGTTGGATCACAGTAATGTCTAATAATCTACACAACTGTTAACACTTAAAAGGAAACCTGTTTATATATTTTATATTTCAATCACTTAATACATTCAATGACACTAATATTATTTTTTTTGTTTTTGTTTTTTAACGGGGAAATATTTTTTTAAAATTTTGGTGAATTAAAAAAATCTACTTGTGCTCACAAGTTCGGTTATCTGTGAATATTTAGAAGTTTTTTTGCTCTATTTTTGTTAAATGTTTGGATTTTTCTATTCAATATAAATGAACTGAGAGTCTCTTTAGAATCACTGCAGCTTTTCCTCTTTAGGTTGATGGCAGGATTTTGACCTTTGACCCTAGTGGTTCAGTTGTTTCTCTTTGTAAAACTGTAGCAAACTTGATTGTGAAAAGAAACAAAATGGCGCCATCTAGAGTTACTACAACATGATGAATGAACTGAGACTGCAGTTCTTTATATCTTTAAACAGTTTTTCTATTATATAGTAATGAGAAGGGGCGGAGCCTGAGGTGAGTCAGGAATGATAAGATCAGGAAAAACAGATCATTCGCTTTAGTGGCTTTTTGTCAGTAAAACAATCCCAATCAAAGTTTTATAGTTGCTTTAATGAGTGACATGATTGGATAATTTATCTAAACTTTTAAAGCAGAAACTGGACTAAAAGTCTGACTTTAAATCCAAAACCATCTGAAAGTATTTACACCCTTTAAACATCATCATATTTTCATTTCCCAGCTTAGCTGATATTTATGTGAAACCAAAACAAAGTATTATATAAATTATATTATTTAAGATGCTGCATAATTGGATTAAATCTGATTAACAATTTTCAGATTTTCAACCAAATTATTCATCAATCTTCATTTCAGTCCAGGCTGCAGGTGGTTCAGTTGTTGAAAGCTGATCAAGCTGTAAAGAATCAACAGCGCCCTCCAGAGGAACAACAATCTAATGACATCAGAACATGGTGGATCAAAGGATCAGAAATCCACTTCCTGTGGTTTTTGATTAGTCATATGCAGCTTGTTGATCTTTAGGTAAAAAGTTCTGGAACCAGGATCTCCGTTTCAGGCTAAGTTAGCTCAGAGTATACAGAAGCAGAGTTTGTTGAAACTTGTTTAAGAACTGTGATTATTTTCAGAACCTAAACATGACAATCATTGACTTTGAATGTTTGGGTTCTGAGGTAAATCAGTCCTGAGAGATGATGTCTGCGGTACTTAGTTCATCTTTCAGGAATCTCAATCTGTCCCACCATCCAGTGGAACCAAAGAATATCAGATTACACGCTCCTGATGATGTTTGTTGAATGAATATTGATCTTACTGAGTCATATTACAACCAGCTGTCATCTCTGTACAGCAGGTAGAGATGTTCATATATTAATCCTCTCATTATTATCAGACTCCAGAGACAGTTTGTTTTCTGTTTTCATGAAGGTCTTATTGTTCCACTGAGGAGTGGGGGAATAAATCAGGCTTCAGCAGGTTTCAGCCTTTCAGATTAATCCCCAATCCATCTGTGATTCTCCAGAGTGAGAAACTGAAGACAGTGATTTATCTGCATGTCTGATCTTGTCTCGTGATTCAGATGTGCAGAGCTTCAGATCATGCTCTTTTTCTCTAGCCATCAGTCAGATCAGTGTAAAGTTGATTCCTCTGAAAGAATGAGTTCTGGTCTACAGCTCTGTTTATGGGGAAAAACAACCTAAAGTCTTAATTCCTCCAGGACAATCATGTTAAAGTCAAACTCTTTGACTCTGAGCTATTTTTATTGGTGAGACATCAAACTTTGAGGTCTGGATCAAAAAAATAAATAAATCAACATTTTGATAACTTTTAATCCTCCAAGGTTCATAAGCATACCTACTGTAAGAAGCCAATACATCTAAATTCCTTGGACTTCATCAAAATTCAGCATATGACATGTCAAAAATTACCTTTGAGCCTACCTGCAATAGTTTATTTCCTGTCTTGAAGGGCTTTGTGTACCAAGTTTCAAATATATACATTGCGTCATTTTGATTGGGTTACCTTTAGGGTTGTAAAATTTTTGGCCCCTTTTTAATTCCATTAAGTTCTCCAGTTTGGTCCCAGACAGCAGCTTCGGCAAAACCTGTCAGGACTAAGTTTGTTTCAACAGGATGAAACTCTGTCAGTCCAGATTCGTCCCTCTCATCCGTCTGTGTCTTTATTTCTGCTGCTTCTCATCATCACTCAGAGGAAGACGGCAGAGACGGTGAGGACAGCTGGTCACCTGAAAACTAAACACCTGAGCAGGAGTCCAGACGCATTTCTGGAGGACATTTAATCAGCTGATGCTGGTGGTAGCAGCAACACATTACTGTTCAATGGCAACAAACAGGATTTAAAGATGTTTTCATTTCAGTCTGAAGGAAATTTGATCCTAGAATGACTCACAGTTGGTTTCGATCCAGCAACATAGAAAAATTTGGTAAGTTAGTGTTTATTTCAGATTTTCTATAAGAATCAAGTCAGTTTTCATAAAGACAAATTTTAGTTTTAAGAATTGAAGAAAATCTGTTTTTTGGTGGTGTGTGTTATTGTGTGATTTAAATGAGTGTTTTCCATTTCTAATCCAGTATTTTTTAGATTCCATTCAGTCTTGCAAAAGGACCAAAATAAATTATTTATGAAATAAAACCTGAAATATAATGAATCCTTCATATTTTCCAGATAAAAGATGGCGCAGCAGGATTTCGGTAAGTGGCCAGAAGCAGAAATGAACCATCATAAAAGAACAAACTGACCAATCACAGCCTGTGTTGCTGCCATGTGATGAACCACAGCCTCAGTGTGTTTTTATTGTTGTCATGCTTCCTGTTCAGTGAAGCTCTGGTGGAAACATTGTGAGTTTCTGTGAAACCTGAAAGTAAAAACTGAACTCATATGGAAACAGAACTAAAAGAAACCGATGTGAAGAACAGGTCAGATGCTCTGATACTTCAGGAATATTTACTCTATCCACTAATTAATCATTTATCATTTATTACTAATTTATTATCTCAGATGTAAAGACTTTTATTCCAACATTTGGTGACAAAGATGCTATAGCTTAGAGATGGAGATTAAAAACTTGTTGAAAGTAAAAGAAAGAAAAGTGATGAAAATGTTTATTAATCAATCGATATATTCACCAATAACATCAGTTTTCTGTTTTCCTGAAATAGTTCAGCTCTATATTTAGAAGGTGTTTCTTTTATTATTCTTCCTGCAGTGAGGAAAGAAATGATGAACCAGAAGCTTCTTTTGGTCTCATGTAGACAGAATCAGTGGTCATCACTCAGATATGAGGCAGAAACCCAACAACAGGTTTAGACCTGAGGAGCTGATCAACAGACTCTGAGGGGAATCTCTGGATGGAGCAACATGAAGAGTTGATCTTCATCATATTTTTCTCTCAGATGTAAATGAATCCTCTTTCTGTTTCTGCCTGCAGAGCAAAAACTTTTCAAGGCTCGCAGTGAGTTTGTGGAGAGAGTTTCTGAGGAAATCCTGAAGCGGCTCCTCGATGACCTTCTATCAGATGGAGTCTTTATGCTTTGGGAGATGGAGGGTATACTGCAGAAGAGCCCAATCAGAGCAGACAAGGCCCGCAACACCATAGATGCTGTGATGAAGAAAGGACAGAGAGCCTGCAGATTGATGATCAAACGTCTTCATCACATGGATTCGACTCTGTCCAATCAGCTGGGTTTGACCTCTGACTCCTTTGGTCCAGGTGAGAGACACACAGTTCATTAAAGCTGCTTTTACACCTTTACTGGTTTTGATTCAACTATAAATGATAAATAAATCTGATCTCTTCAAATATTTCCTGATTTCAAAAGTTGTTGCCACAGAGAAAAATTTAAATGTATTAATCTGCTGGATGTGTGATGACACAATGGATAATCAGTTCAGTTTGTTGAATATTAAACTGAATGAAACTTAAATGCAACTGAATGAAACTCAAATGCAACTGAATGAAACTCAAATGCAACTGAATGTCATTATGACTTGTTAAATTTTATAAATTGATGGGTAAACATGCATTATCTTTTTCTGACACCGAATGACGATCAAGTAAAAAGTTCAGCATAACTGGTGAACCCAATGGAGATAAAATAAATGCTTCTGTACATTTTTTAAATGATCAAACATTTTCAGTACATTTAAAGATAAATGTACTGAAGTAGCTGTGGCCAATTCTCTGATTTTTGCAGCAACACTTAACAATGGAGGACATCCGGGTTCTGGTTCTGATTGACTCAAATAAACCCACATGTTTCATTTTGTCTTGGAGAAAATCATTGCTGGCCCAAACATAATGACAAAGACTCACATCAGCTCATTATTTTTCTAGACATTTAAATATAAATAAATTCTGGCACTTTATTTTCTTATATGAGAAACCCCTTTTGAATTTAGGAAATGCAGTCGAAAGATGAAAACCAACAGCCATGCATGAACTTTATTTATCTATTTTAAATCCAAATTCACATCACACCAAGCTAATATTTTCTAGTTTGGTCTTTCTTGTGTTTGTGCAAACCTCAGCTCCGTTTTTCTCTTCTTTATTGCTTCCCGTTCTTCAGAGCAATTAATTCAAAACTGTAACATGGAATATATTTTATCAGTGATGTAAATCTTCACAAACGGTATGAGCATATATACAATCATAGAAAGGTAGTCAGTGGTCTCAGCTTTGTAACAGGATAGACGATTAATACGTTCAAAGCCAAATCGCTTACTGCAAATGAGAAGAGGGGTATGTGATACTGAGAATCTTTTTTGCTTTACGTGAAATAGGAAGTGTTACAATTTTGATTTTACTGCTGTTTTTCACCAGTAGACTCAGCTTGATTTGGAACAAAATTTTAATGTTGCATTTTCAGCTGCTGCGGTTTTCGTTCATATTGCACTCAGTCAAATTATCCAAAATAGTTGAAAAACTTGTTCTCCTCCTTGCCTGTAGGGGCGCTGCAGCAAGAACCGCTAAAAGAAATGAGACAAAAACCTCAGACTTTAACCTGAGCACAACTTCCTTTTTCACAAAATGTAAACTAAACTGGAGTAGTGTCAGATTTTACATCAGATTTTGTATTTACATCTGAATAAATGTTTCTCAGATAAACTTTATTATTGCAACTAATCTTGGATTCATTCATGGTTCCTTGTGTTGTGGACTGGCTGTGACAAAATTTCATCTCTGCTCCTGCTGCTTTCTATCACCTCCAAACATTAACAAATAACAGGACAGGTGTACCTAATAAAATGGCCAGTTTGGTTCTTTGTTTCAAGCTTGCAATTTTAATGAGCAAAACTAATTGAATCATCTCTGTGCAGCAAGAACCTGGTTTAGTTTTTGTTACCTTACAGTTTTATCAAGTTTCAGCTTTTCATTTATTTACTTTTTCTTTTATCTGTGTCGCTCCGATCTCAAATTTAATCTCAAATTTTCTCCTCAAAGACTGAAGTTGGAATGACTGTTAGACAAGAAAAATATTTGTATTAGTTTTCTATTAATATTGAATTTTTCCTTCATTTAATTTTATATACAAACCGCCTTTGAGAATACCAAAATAATTGTTTTCATTATGTCTACTCTTGTGTGTTTATTTTGTTTTTTTGTAGATTTTGATGTTCGGTGTCAACAGGAACTTAAAGAGCATCTGAAGAACAAGTTCCAAAGTCTCTCTGAAGGCGTCGCTGAAGCTGGAAAGAAAACCGTTCTGAACCAGATCTTCACAGAGCTCCACATCACAGAGGGGTTAACTAGAGAGGTCAACCAGGACCATGAGGTCAGACAGATTGAAACAGCATCCAGGAAACAAGAAACAATCAGACGAGAAGACATCTTTAAAGTACCACCTGGAAGTGATCAACCAATCAGAACAGTGATGACCATGGGAGTGGCTGGCATTGGGAAAACACTGTTAACACAGAAGTTCACTCTGGACTGGGCTGAAGGCAAAACCAACCAGAACATAGAGTTCATATTTCCATTCACTTTCAGAGAGCTGAATTTGCTGAAAGAAGAAAAGTTCAGCTTGGTGGAACTGATTCATGAGCGCTTCACTAAAACCAAAGGAATCAGCAGCTTTGAAGCATTCCAGGTTCTGTTCATCTTTGACGGCCTGGATGAGAGTCGACTTAGTCTGGATTTCCACAAGACTAAAATGTCTACTGACCCCGAAAAGTCAACCTCACTGGATGTGCTACTGATAAACCTCATCAGGAGGGAACTGCTTCCCTCTGCTCTCCTCTGGATAACCACAAGACCTGCAGCAGCCAATCAGATCCCTGCTCAGTGTGTTGACATGGTAACAGAAGTCAGAGGGTTCACTGACCTCCAGAAGGAGGAGTACTTCAAGAGGAGATTCATAAATGATGAAGAAAAGGCCAGCAGGATCATCTCCCACATCAAGAAAGCAAAAAGTCTCCACATCATGTGTCACATCCCAGTCTTCTGCTGGATCACTGCTAAAGTTCTGGAGAATGTGATGAAGACCAGAGAGGGAGGAAATCTGCTGCCCAAGACCCTGACTGAGATGTACATAGAGTTCCTAGAGGTTCAACTCAAAATGAAAAAGGAAAAGTATGAAGGAGGACCAGAGAATGAATCAGTCTGGAGTCAAGAGAACAGGAAGCTGATTGAGTCTCTAGGAAGACTGGCTTTTGAGCAGCTGCTGAAGGGAAACCTGATCTTCTACAAAACTGACCTGGAGGAATGTGGCATTGATGGTAAGGAATCTGCACAGTATTCAGGAGTTTTCACTGAGATGTTTAAAAAGGACAGTGGAACGGGCAACATCTCAGTCTATTCTTTTGTTCATCTGAGCATCCAGGAGTTTCTGGCTGCCGTCTACATGCTCCACTGTTTCACCAGCTGGAGGGGGAGAAAAGTTATCAAGACATTCCTGGGAGAAAACATTTTTTTCATGTCTTTGCATAAGTTCATGAAGAAAGCCATGGAGAAATCCCTCAGCAGTGAAAATGGCCACCTGGACCTGTTTGTCCGCTTCCTTCATGGTCTCACTGTGGAGTCCAACCAGAAACTCTTAGGAGGCCTGCTGGGTCAGACAGAGAACAGTCCAGAAACCATCCAGAGAATCATCACCAACCTGAAGGAGATGGACACTGATGATATCTCTCCTGACAGAAGAATCAACATCTTCTACTGTCTGATGGAGATGAACGACATCTCATTTTATCAGGAGATCCTACTGCTGCTGGATTCAGGGAAGTATCTCTCAGAGACTGACTGTTCAGCTCTGGCCTTCATGCTGCAGATGTCAGAGGTTCTGGATGAGTTGAACCTGGAGAAGTTCAACACATCATGGGATGGACGACTGAGACTGCTTCCAGCTGTGAGGAACTGCAGAAAGGCTCGGTGAGTCCAGATGTTCTCATTGTGTGAATGTGATTCAACACTATTGTCCTCCTTCAACTCTTTAGACATCCCAGCCTCTTCTAGCTACTGGAAAACTTTCACTGCTTCATCATGAAAAATGCTGCTGGACCCAAACGCTCCGTCTCCTCCAGGGGTTTTGGTCTTCAGCTCTTTAGGAGTTCAACAACAATTTCCTCTGACATCCAAACCTTTGTTCCTCTGAGACAATGGACAGACCACTGCAGAGACATGTGTCCCTCTTCCAACCAGTTTGTCCCAGTTCCTCTCAGATCAACAGTCTGAGAGCTGAAGGACCAGCAGGACCTGTTCTGCTGCTGCTTTTCAGGACGACCAGAACAATCTGGAGCTTTTAGCTTAAGCAGGTTGACCACTGTTCACTTTCTACTTTGTTAAAGCTTCAAATCCAGCAGATGAATGGAGACAGAACTGGGAGCATCATGTGTTTGGTTGGCTCCCAGTTTCCTCTGTGGCAGCATTTAATAACCTGCTGCTGGGAATTATGTTTCTGTAGGCTGGACTTCCTGCTCTGCTCACTTCATTTATAATTCACTTCCTGCTTGGTGGAAGATCTCAAGGATTTTCAAGCCAAATGGTCTAGTCCAAGTCAGAGTGGTGAGCAGTTCCTCCTCCTCTCCATCATCTCCAGTAGTTTCCTTCATTCAGCTCAGTTAACCTCTTCATCAGCTGCTTCAGCCTGATGAAGAGGTTAACTGAGGCTCTGATGCTCTGATGCTGCAGCTCCATCAGATGCTGCAGAGAAAACTGAACTTTCTCGCACAGATTTTCAACATCTGACTTTAGCTGAAGGTCTGAGGACATGAAGCCTGGACCAGAACCAGAACCAGAACCTGGACTTTAATCAGGAACTGCACAGATTCTCTGTCGGGTCAAACTAAGTAAAATAAAGATCAGATGTTGATCAGATGATGACATCACTGTTATCACATTTAGTCTATTTATGATCCAGATTAATTTAATTAGAACTGACTTTACTTCTTCTCTAATCACAGACTAGGTTTTCTCCGAGAGGCTGAACATGAAGTTGTGGCCTCGGCTCTGAAATCCAACTCAGATCTGACTGAACTGGAAATAAGTGAGATCTCCATGGATAAAAGAGGAGACTCTGATACGAAGCCTCTGCTTGAGATCCTGGAGAGTTCAGTCAGTAAAGTGAAGAATCTGAGGTTTGTTTTCTTTACTTATCCAATAAAATCATTCATTGATACTTTTATCCATCCATCCATCCATCCATCCATCCATCCATCCATCCATCCATTTTCTTCCTCTTATCCGGGGTCGGGTCGTGGGGGTAGCAGTTTCAGAAGGGAGGCCCAGACTTCCCTCCCCAGCCAGTTGTTCCAGCTCCTCTGGGGAATCCCAAGGCGTTCCCAGGCCAGCCGAGAGACATAGTCCCTCCAGCGTGTCCTGGGTCTTCCCCGGGGCCTCCTCCCGGTGGGACGTGCCTGGAACACCTCACCAGGGAGGCGTCCAGGAGGCATCCTGACCAGGCATCTGGTCAGGATGCAACTGCTCTACTCTGAGTCCCTCCCAGATGACCAAGTGTCTCACCTTATCTCTAAGGGAGAGCCCAGCCACCCTACAAAGAAAACCCATTTCGGCCGCTTGTATTCACGATCTCGTTCTTTCGGTCATGACCATAGATGAAGGTGGGAACGTAGATTGACCGGTAAATCGAGAGACTCGCTTTTTGACTCAGCTCTCTCTTCACCGCAACAGACTGGTACAGCATCCGCTTCACGGCAGACGCTGCGCAAATCCGCCTGTCGATCTCCCGCTCCCTTCTTCCCTCATTCGTGAACAAGATCCTGAGATACTTGAACTCTTCCACTTGGGACAGGACACCTGCCCTACCCAGACAAGGCACTCTACCCTTTTCCGGCTCAAGACCATGGCCTCAGATTTGGAGGCACTGATCCTCATCCTGGCCACTTCACACTTGGCTGCGAACCGCTCCAGCGAGAGCTGCAGATCACGTCCCGATGAAGCCAACAGGACCACATCATCCGCAAAAAGCAAAATGCTATCCTGAGGCCACAAAAATGGATCCCCTCAACACCTTGGCTGCACCTAGAAATTCTGTCCATAAAAGTAATGAACAGAATCGGTGACAAAGGGCAGCTCCTCGAGGGACACGGTCGAACGCCTTCTCCAAGTACACAAAACACATGTAGACCGGTTGGGCAAACTCCCATGCACCCTCCAGGACCCTGCTGAGGCTGTAGAGCTGGTCCAGTGTTCCATGACCAGGACGAAAACCGCACTGCTCTTCCTGAATCCGAGGTTCGACTATCCGACGGACCCTCCTCTCCAGGACCCCTGAATAAACCTTACCAGGGAGGCTTAAGAGTGTGACCCCTATATAATTGGAGTACACCCTCAGGTCCCCCTTTTTGAACAGGGGGACCACCACCCCAGTTTGCCAATCCAGGGGAACTGCCCCCGATGTCCATGCAATATTGCAGAGTCGCGTCAGCCAACACAACCCTACAACATCCAGAGCCTTGAGGAACTCCGGGCGAACCTCATCCACCCCCAGAGTCCGGCCACCGAGGAGCTTTTTAACCACCTCTGTGACCTCGTCCCCAGAGATTGGAGAGCCTGACCCAGAGTCCCCAGGCTCAGCTTCCTCAATGGAAGGCATGTTGGTGGGATGAGGAGGTCTTCGAAATATTCTGCCCACCGACCCACGACGTCCCGAGTCGAGGTCAGCAGCACACCATCCCCAACATAAACAGTGTTGGTGCTGCACTGCTTCCCTCTCCTGAGATGCCGGATGGTGGATCAGAATCGCCTTGAAGCCGTGCGGAAGTCTTTCTCCATGGCCTCTCCGAACTCCTCCCAAACCCGAGTTTTTGCCTCAGCAACAACCCGAGCCACATGTCGCTTCGCCCGCCGGTACCCATCAGCTGCTTTTGGAGTCGCACAGGCCAAAAAGGCCCAATAGGACTCCTTCTTCAGCCTGACAGCATCCCTCACCAAAGGTGTCCACCAACAGGTTTGAGGGTTGCCGCCGCGACAGACACTGACAACCTGGCGGTCACAGCTCTGGTGAGCCGCCTCGGCAATGGAGGCACGGAACATGGTCCACTCAGACACTTTTATCCTTAGATAATTAATTTAATGTTAATATATTTTGTAAAACTGTTTAAATGTCAGAATAAAATATCAAAAACTTTTTACCTTATAAATGAATTATTTCTTATTTCAGACTTTGAGATCATTAAACTTTGTTTTTCAGTTTTTCACTTTAAAATGTTTCTTTTACATTCAGGGAAATTGATTTTCTGCATTTTTATTATTTATTTGTTCATATTTCAGTTTTAACCTGTATCCTGCTGGCTTCAGCTCACATCTTTTATTCTTTATTCAGATTGTGGCGCTGCAGTTGGTCAGAGACCAGCTGGACTTCTCTGTTTTCAGCTCTAAAGACCAACCCGACCCATCTGACAAAACTGGACCTAAGCGACACCAACCTGGGAGATTCTGGACTGAAGGAGCTCTGTGGTTTTCTACAGACTAAAGGCTGTAGACTGAAGACATTGAGGTTCATAATTATATAATTATTGATATTTCTCTGAAAAATTATATATAATTGATCATAAATCAATTTTTATATCTTCTGTTCTAATAAATATTTTCTGAGTTTGTTCCTGGACTTGGATCCAGAGTTTAATTTCGTCCCTCAGTGTAACTGAGTTGGACCTGCTGATCTGAGGTCAGAACAGGACAGCATTCTGACCCCTAGTGTGTAGAAA
>CAEGAG010155875.1:0-20305 GCA_903067065.1 Brachyrhaphis terrabensis
TATATATATATATATATATATATATATATACAAAGCATTATATATATATATATATAATCAGAAAGACAAACTTTGTGCAAATTCTGGTATTTCAAAGACTAAAATGTAAAAAAACAAATAAATAACAAAATTACAAAGTAACAAATATAGCATTTTTAAAATAAAACTCATGGTGCTAATACTTAGCTGAGAATATGTGACAGTACTTGCAGATGAATGTTCACAGATGATCTCCAATTATTCTGACCTACGTGGCAAAATTAGAGCCATTTTGCCATTAAGAATGGGCAAAAACCTCAATCTTGAGTCATGCAAAACTGGAAGTGACAATGAAGAAAGTACAATTTATTATGATAAAATTCTTTATGAAATAATTGCTAAAACCAACAGTATTAACTCTTTATTAGCTGGCAGTTAGCTGGTAACACAAATGAAGATACGTGTAGCACAGTAGAAGCCTCCATTTTCTTGCTAATGATGACAGAGGAGGCCACTCTGGCAACACCATTCAGATGAATGTAACAAAATCATCATTACAAGGTCCAATAATTAAAATATTGATTAATTAGTCTTACATTGGTTAAGAGTCACACTATATCAAACCGCAAGTCCCTAATTACTGTGCCCATTATGCCACTGGTTGACCTCCTCATTTTTTGTCACATGTAATGAAAAAGAACATTTCTTTAACGGCCTTTTAAATTTTTGACCTGGAAAATTTTAATGAAGAGTACTGTGGAAGTCAAATTTGGATTGGAAGTAAAGTCATGGGTGCCTAATGTCTGTAAGTCTGGTTAAGTGGCTGTACACAACAGGAACGGAAACACCTCTCTAGAGGGACTGGTCAGGGTTACTCTGCACTCACCAGTCTTTGCGAAGGCGAAATGAATAATTACACTAAACTTGACTTTTCTAGTGTTCCCAGTGCACTTTTTACAAAGCATTAAAACATCTGTTCAGTGCTCCCTCAAATGAATGTAAAAGCATGGGAATGTGGTTATCATGTTCTTTGATATAAGCACTTTTTTGAGGCTGGCATCTGGTGGTTAGTTAATGAAGAGGTTTTGAACAGAACATTTTCCTCTTCAGAGAGGGAAAATGGTACTTCACACACTCAGGTATCCCATTTTTTCTCATGAAATAGGATTAAGTATGCAAGAGAAAAATGTGCAAATTGTCAATAAAATTTTGGCTGACCAATAACAAAATGTTGAACTCCTGTACTTAGTAAGAAGGCCTTATAAGTTATAACGTATAAAATAAATTCTAGTAAAGCTATGGAGAACAATTATAGTACAGGTTAGATTGCTTTAAAGGGCAACGTTTTGTAAAGTTGACTGGACTAAAAACATGCTTTACATCTTATCAGGTTTCCATGCATCTTTTTGTGGTGCATATTTAGGATGGACATTAAAAATTGCTTTGTCGGAAAACATAAAACAGTGGTGGTTCTTATATGAATGACCACCTTTGCATTTGCCTTTCCACTGAAATTTTTCTTTGATTAGTGCCAGGAGATGATTCAAGATGAAGAACTGTGACACCAGTGTCTCCTGATATGCATTCTGATATCAGACAATCCCACCATGCACCATTGAAAGCATTCGCCAATCCCTTTTAAAAACATGCCTTGTACTCTTCCTCACTGAAGTCACTACTGGAGTCACCTAACCAAACCTTTCAAGAAATAACCACCCAGGGGTCGTCCTTCAGGACTGGCAGCCCTCACCATCCTCAAATTTAAAATCCTCCTTGCAACCTGCCCACCCCCCAACACTGGTTCTTCACCCTCGGCCTATCCATCTTTGACGTCCTCATCACCTCATCGCAGATTACACAGTACCCAAATTCTAGTCGCCTTCCCCTGGCATTCCTCTTTCACTTTACTAAGTAAGACTGCCTCTCATTTCTATTTACAGATCTTCATCACCAATATTTCTGTTTAAATTCCCATCTTCTTTCCAGAACCCTCTAGGCAGTCAGTATGGTAATAAAATTGTATATTTTTGAAATGGATGGTACTGAAGACCTGCATGTGTGGTGCAGGGCAGCCATTTTCTGTGTGCAAGGATAAGTTGTAGATTATTTGTATACTGCAGGGTGAGCTGAGATATTGCTGAGGAATGCAAGCGTTTATAAAATAATTTATGTAACACTTCCACATGCTTTAAATAAGTATTGTGTAATTTAGCTCTTTGTATTTTGCTTGTGCAGCTAGAGGCCACAGCCATATTTCTTTTAATTAATCTCTTGCATTTCTTTAGTGCATTTTCAGATGTTATATATTTTCTTATTCTGGAAAGATGCCACATTTCATCTTTAGTTGCTAAAAATTAGCAATATTTTTGCTTATGTTGTCTGAACTAAAAACAAAGCAAATACTGTACAGTTATTGTGTCCTATGAAGCTACACTAGAAAGCAATGGAAATGGTTCATTGGTATTGTGTGCAAAACACAAATTGAAGTTTGGATTTCACCTTTATTCAATCTATTTATTTTAGATTTAGAATTTTAAATAATAAATTCTGTTATTGTGAAACCTGAAATTGCTTTTTCGCTTAGTACCAAATCAGCAGCTGAGAATCGAAAACCAGAAGAGTGGAAACACAGTGGGGCACTTTCACTATGTACAGGTCACCCAGGTTCAGTACCAAACTTGATTAGGCCAGAACTTTTGATTTTTATATTTCTTCCCAAATGCTTGTGTCTCTCCTGTCCTGATGTAATGGTACCCTGGGTTGTGAGCCATATCACCTGTATTTTTGGGTTTCCTTGTAGATATAACTTTTATCATTTCTTCTGATCTCCAAGGTGCACAGCAACCAAGTTTTCTGAAATATAATGCTCTTATAGGTCTGAGATGTTTTATAGCAACTTTTAGGCTAATTGAGTAAAGCAGGAAGGTGGAGCTGGCCACTCAGCATCAATAAACTAATTATGAATTCCAGGTCTCTGATGGGATTTTAGCTTTATCTTTTGACCTGTAAAACTGTAAAGAATAACTCACTTATTAAATTAACCACAACATAAATACACCAGAGTTGTTTTATATTGCATTTCGAGTCATTATGTCTGTGGAAATACAGGATGGGGCAAGATTTTAAAAAATGGAAAGCTAACATTTGTGACTTTTTGAATCCAAATTTAATAAAATCTAGATATAAAAGTACAGCTTTGCAGAAATTGTTGACCCTCAAAAGGCATAATCTTTGTGACTGACATTGTTAATGGACTCTGCCTTTCAAAGTGAAAAGTGTTATGCATAATATTTAAATGAATAATACAAACTAAGTTACAAGGCTTTTCAACGTGCAATTCACCACTGATTTTGGCTTATCACCAAGTACACCATGATGTTTTTTGTTGTTTTTTTTGCTGATACTGTGGTGAGGATGTAGAAGTTATATTCATAACCTTGAGGGTTATGCATATCTGTGAAGAAAGATATTCTTAATGTAGGTCAGACTATCTGGAACAACAGAAGAAATAGTTCTTGGATATTGATTTTTGCCAAAATGTAGAAAATTCACTTGACCTAAACTTTTTCTTAATTTTATTTATTTATTTTTTTTGTTATTTTGCCACTGATACAGCAATGTTGTTTAAAAAGAGGTAAAGAAACACAGTAGGGCACTGTGTAAAAAACATTAAAAAGCTGATCACAGGACCTGGAACCTCCAGGAGGCCTGGTCTTTGTAGTCCAAGCAATCCGTGGCGTTAAAGTTGAGGTTCCACGACGAGGCCGCTGTCTGCTCTTTGTAATCCAGGCAGTCAGAGGAGTTGAAGGCCAGGCTGGAGTTGCCGTAGGCCTGGTGGTGGTGGTGGTGCACCCCACAAAGCACCCGTGCCCCACACCTTCTATACTCAGCTCCACCAGACTGGCAGGAACATAATTTGCAAACACCTGGTAGGACTGCACGGCTGCTGAGTTCATCATGTACTTCTCAGTCCAACGGTCGGTTTTAAACGGGATACTGAGAAGCACTGTCGTGACGACATTCTGAAGGTAGACTGTCAGAAAAAATAAGAGCTTCTTAAAGAGACAGGAGCAAGGAGAAAGTTATGTTTGGCGTACAGCATATTTATCACTGAAGGTCACATGGTTATCCATAATGTACTTGAAAAATACATAACACCGCCCCTTTACGTTGCTAGTACTACCAAAACAGGGGGATTTGGAGTTGGCTGTTTTGGTTGCTGACCATTAGGTTACATGAAAAGATACTATATAATAACAAATTAGCATGTACTTAAACTGAATTGTTAGGTCTCAGTTAGATTCATTTACAATTTTTTGCAAAACTATTGACTACCTCTTCAACTTTTCATGTTTGGCAGCTTTTGGTGTAGTTTAATGGGAAGAAATTTGTACACAAATGTCACAGTTGTGAAATTTATGTAAAAATTGTTGCATGGCTTTCTACATGTTTTACTTAAAAAGAAAAAAACGCTACAGTTAAAAAATCTAGATTTTTTACAGCAAAAAGCTACAGCAAAAAGTCTGATTACTTTAGTACTTTATACATATACCTTCACAAATCACTGAAATAGGAAATAGAGTTCACCTGTGCGTAATTCAAATTAAGACTGCATAATTTCTTAATTACGGCTGTGCCATAGGTCTGCAACAGTTTGTAAGTGGAAGAAGACACTAGACAGGACAACTATGCAAAAATAAACTTTATTAGCTACTTGTAATATTACATGTAGTTGTACACCAAGAACCCACCATCTTTACAGTGGTGATAGCATCAGACTGTGGGATGACTATAGGAGAGACAGGAAAGCACGTCATAGCAGATGTAAACATTGAATGGAGCTAAATTTGAAAACTGTATCAACTTTCTTTCACTTTACAATTGTATATTTTGTGTTGGTTTTTCCTCACAAAAAATCCCAGCAAAAATCACTGTTTTGTGATGGTAATGCAATAAAATGTGAAAAAGTTTAAGTGGTGTGGACATTTTTACAATGCTATCTGAACAGAACCACAGACAGAGTCGAACATTTAAAATGCTTCAGGGAAAAGGTATTCCCTTGCCAAATATATTTAGGCTTTAGTGAACCACATAGCAGGGTCTATATTACCTTAATTTGACCTGTACACGTCTTTGCATAGGAAGGTTATTCAGACAATTATAGATTGATTTAATGCGTTACACATGCAAGCACACTTCACAATTTTATCTTTCATAATCCACTACACTTAAGGCCTCCCACTATACTCCCACCTGATTTCAAATGCTTCACAGTAGCACATTTATAAGGTCTGTTAAAACACAAATCAGTTTAACATTTGGCATCAGAAAGATCATAAGGGAAACAAAGAAAAGGAGAGGTGGAAAACCATCTTTTTAAGTAAAAAATAAAGAATCTTGAAAAGCTTTTTTGTTTGAAATTAGAATTTCAATTTATAAATGTCAAACCTCTTGAAATCATAGTATTTACATTAAAAAAGGTTGCTGTAACATAGCTGATCTCTTTCATATTTTAATGAGATAAGAACAGTAATATACCTTTGTGATTTTGTTGCATCAGAACCTATATTCACCCCACCTTTACTTGCACCCTGTATTAGCATTTCAATGGAGGCCCATGGGAAGCCGTTTTGCATATTTATATCTGATTAACAAGTTTTAAATGAACACGTCAAAATCTAAAATTTGTTATTCACTGATATGCAGTGGACCATGCTGAATCTGTGTGTCATTTGGCGTAATCTAATATAGCAAAACACTGAACACAAAATGTGATTAGAATAAAGTGAATAGGCTTTTGCACAGTCAAAATACAGTATGACCTGATTACCATGTTATATGGGACATGTTATTTTTTATTTTTACATTTATACAGATAAAAAGTTTCAAGTGTAAAAGGTATTTAAATCATTTATAGTCTTCCTGTAATTCGCCATTGAAAGCTCTCCACACAGAGACCTTATGGATCCCTTTTTAGTCTCAAATTGAAATTTTGCTGTGCTTGTTCCATGAGTTCCATGAGTTCAGTCCAAATATATAATTTATGTGTAACTTTCAGTTAATTTAGGATTTTTTTTACATCTGATGTGGTGCATGAAAATGTATATAACTGGTCGGCACAACAAGCTTTAATATGACTGAAGAAAAGTTTTAAAAATGTTAAATGTTTCCTTTTTTTAGTCAATGGCAAATGTGTATTATAAAATGTAAAATTAAATAAAGGTAACTTTTTCAGTGCAACTGGAAAGTTTGTTTATGCCAAAAAAAAGAAGAAAAAAGTTAATCCGTTGCTGCCTAATCCCAAAATTTAAGCTGCTAACTAAACTATTACAACTTTATGAAATGTCTTAAAAGGTCCAAAGTAATGCCTTATGTGTAGCAGCTATATGTTTTATTTCATGCTGCATTGCTCCAACACTCATTCAAATTTCATGGCTATCCCTCTGCAGTCCCATTATTATGTATTTTTAACACATCTGCCCATAATGGTGAATTGAAAAGAGGGTGAAAGAATGGTCAAGCTACCACATCATTAAAAATATCCCAAATTCTAACATTCCAAGGAAAAGAAAATACAAAGTTCATGGTGTTAAGGTAAAGCTTTGCCATGGTCAGGAGAAAACACACATTGATGATTTCTAATAGAGACTTTGTTACTCTGAATTTTGTACGAGTGTATAAAATATGAAATAACTATGTGATTATTAATTGGGCCCATTGTAATTTGAGGATTCTGGGCTGCATATTGTTGGCAGCTCTCCACGGGGTCTGTCTGTGCAGGAACGTGTCGAGGGGGTACCAGCCAGAATGCCTCAGCCATTTAGAGAGCAGCTTGCCTCTCGCGCATCGGCATACAAATGAGTGGGGTTAAAAAGGCACAGCTCCTCTCAGAGACAGGCCTCCTTCTCCAGCTCAGCTCCAAAGGGTCTCCACGGACTAATTTCCAAAACCACCTCTTAATGTGGGCTTGTGTCAATCACCTGAACAGACAGCTTCATCCCCTGATATGGTGTAGGCACAGAGTAGAGCTAAGCACACCAAAGGAAATACAGCGGTACTTTACAGTAGTTGGGCTAAAGAAAATTATAAAGAAAACTCTTTCATGCCAAACAGAATATTTGTAAAAGTACAATGAAAACAGAATCTTTAAAATAAAACCTCAACAAAAAGCCATGCTGTTGGTGAAGCTTTTTTTAAAAAAACTTTTCCATAAAATTAGATGATTTATTGACACATTTTTTCTTGTTTGTAATTAGATGTGTATTAATTCTTAAAATTATCAAATCAATATGCAATGATGGATTCAAGGTCAACATATTTCATTTAAAAAGTTCCAATGCTGTTTAAACAGTTTAAACCACCTATCATTCCTTTACACTGTGTCCCCAGTCAGGACTTTCTTTTAATCTTTTAATGTTAAATTTGTTAAGTGATTCTGCAGACTTTCAACTTTCTATGGAACTTCTGAGTATTTTTGTTTTCACAGTATTTAGGTTTGTTTGGTTTTGCAAATATGAAGAGGTGAAAAAAAGTATTTCTAATGACAATTTGGAATATTTTCACAGTGCGCTACGTGACTAAAACAATTTAGTAGTTCGGGGGCTCTGGAAACAGCATTACTAAAAGATCTTGTTTTACTTTTTAACTTGCAAAACAAAACGACATACAACATCAGAAGTGAGGAGACACGGATTTTGGTGAATTACCAGTAAATCTTTTCTCCCACTAACTCACTCTTTTCTGGTTAGGTTGTTTATACTGACTACAGAGGCAGAATGATGAAGTCGAGTGAAGCAAGGTGAAACAGTGTGCGGTGGTTAATCCACACAGTACTGAAGGAGGGAGACCATTTCTTAAGCACAGGAAGGCAGGCAAGAAAATCCATGCGGTCTATGAGATCCCAAAGCTGATTCAAAGGACAGATGTCCCAGCTCGAGCTTTGGTTTTGAAACAGGATGAAAACCATCCTCCAAAGAAAAGCAATCCTCATAGTCAATTAAAAAGATTTAAAGTCTGAATGGAAAACCTGTCCTGTACAGAGAAAAGACATTTGCTTTGTCCAGAAAGTAAAAGTGATGTCTGAATCAGTTTGCCATGTCAGTTTGGATAAAATCAACTGAACTCATATAGTCAGATTCATATCATATGTTTCTGTTTAGAAGGTATGTTCAGACAAGAAGGAAATCCCTGTGAAGTCGACGCTCTTTATTCTCTTCCAGGCAGATCAAGACCGCCTTTATCCTATACCCTAATCAAAGCAGAGTGGCATCAAAATGAAAAGTTCCATCTTTCGTTCGGCCTCAAAGAGGGAACAGAAGATAAGAATATCATTATTTTACTGTATGTTTCAGAGGAAAAAGCAGATGTGAAGAGATTAGCAGTACAACAGTTTCCTGGACAGCCGCTGGCAACTTATAGAGATAATGAGTATTCTGGGTTTTCTTGCAGCTCTGTCATCTTTATTTCAAAAGCATTGTTTGCATTTATGAGCTCTTATCAGTTGTATGATTTGCATTTATTTACACACTGTTATTGGAGGCGTGTATTTTATGTAATCCTCTCAAAATGACCCAGCTTTAGAACCAATGCAGGCAAAGGAGCAGAATTATTATTTTTTTTCACGTTTCTTCGAAGTTTTAAGGACCAAATGCAAAATTAATGACAGAGGAATATCAACTTTTAGACAGTGAAAAAGATGCCAATATTATTACTCAGTCACCTCTGTGATTCTTATTTTATATCAAAGACATTTCGTGTGCTGAATGCTGATAGTGTGTATTTCCATTTCTTATACATCAGGGGACCATTAGAGCTGAGAGAGGACGTCTGGGACGTTCTATCTGAAAAAGGCATGAGCCACCGGTATTTACCATTAATGCTTTGTCTGATTTTTATTTTATTGGTTCCGTTTCTTGCTGTAGAGTTCGTTGAAGTTAAATATAATAGCTTTTATAATAAAAAGTACAGTAGCTGGTTTTAGCAGTACATCAAACCATACCGAACCATACAGGGAATTTAGCAGTGCACCCAACCGGTCTCAGCACTGACAGTGAACCTTCGCTTCTGAGGTGCTGAAAGCGCACGAAACACTTCCAGACTTTTAATTGTTACTGTGATCCAGATGTTTTTTGTTAGTTTGTAATGTTTGGAAGACAAGTAGATAAAGAAGCAACAATCTAAGGAATAGAATAGAATGTACAAGAAATAAAGCACATAATAAACTAAGAAACTAAACAGAGCCTGACAACACAAAGGACCAATAAACATGGAGAAAAGATTTGAATATCATTAGACCTGTAAAACATAAATAGCTCACAAGAAAGTTTTCAAACAAAAACCATAGCACCAATGGAATGTGAAACAGTTGGTCCTTAAGAAGTGCACTAAATTTGTTGGACACCTGCAGCTGAAAGGTAATTGTTTTAATAATTTAATAGGCTTAGTCAGTTGTACGCCATGTATTTGCTTTGTCTGGTGAAACCTAGAGGTTGTTCATCTTATTTAGATGCTTATTGCACCATGCATCTGAAAGTAACATAATTTCAGTCCTGTGCATGTCCTGCACATATTGCATTTTTTTTTGTACATTAATAACTCTGACTTTGTCAAAAATGACTGCTGACCAAATTCACCTCTCCAGATGATCTGTCGGCTGTGGTGGAAAATATAGGTTCTCGTCCCTTTTACATTCTATTTTGTTGAGCATAGTTAACATTATTTCTAATGGAAGTGGATAAAAACCTCACCATTACCGGCTGCAGGGTATGTTATTTGATGTGAATGTAACTGGGTTTGAACAGACATTCAGAGTTCAGATAGATTCCTCGATCAAAAACCTTCTGTTCATCAGTTTTGTGGATATCCTACTGCAGAGCATAAAGCAAGCAAGAGAGGGACAAAGAGGTACTGCAAGAAACAAGTACAAAATCAATGGGTAATATGAAGGCATAGGCTGTTAAACAGATGGTTGAGTTGCTGCTTGAGGGACCACTCTGATAGTGCAGTGTCACAGAAACAGTGGCTGTTGAGAGGAAGAGATGTGGATATTTCAAGGCCTTTCTGGCTTCTGTAGAAATACTGAGATCAGTTATAAGCATGGCATTTGCACTAATAGACTGTAGTGTGCCAATCTTCTTTGTAAAAATTAAACAGAGACTAATATTTAACTTTAAATGACTGGGATTGGAATCAATGAAAAAAGATCTTGACTGGGAAATACTTGGTAAAAACAAACCACCCATAATGGAGTGATTTGTGCTTGGCTCTTGTCTTCTTTGAGAGAATTAAAGAGCTGAATGCCTCATCTGGTATGTTCAAGCTTTTCTGTTTGCTTTCATAGTGTGAAATATCTTCCTGCTGCCATATCATCTTGAAACAAATAATAGTGCATTCCTACTGCGTCTTTGTCTGTCCTCCATTCTTGATATTTTTTTTTCTTTGTCCAATATTGCAGGAAGAAATGATTTAAACCTTCTTCTCAATTTGTCTCCTAAACTAAATCCTTGTCGCCTCTTCTTTAACTCCTCAGGGAATTGAGCGTCTTTATTAACTGGGCTTTTGAAAGCTGTAGACTGTGCTCACCATGGCATCATAAGAGATACTGAAAAGAGACAAATTACCACCAGAAATCCCTTAAGGCAGCAACACTTCCAAACTAGTCAGGTTTTTTTTGCAAGTGTAGTGTCAGCAGTTGAAACAAATTTGTAGGTAAAAAAAAAGCAAACAAAAAATGAGCCAGTTAAGGTGACTACCACTTATGAATTAGACATAAGGTAGTTTATTCAAGATCTTTTTCATGGTTAGTAATAGGTCAGGGTGTTTAGAGTTAAAAATCTTAACACAATAATATTTTTTTTGACATACAAATGTTTGGGCCAGAAAATTCATACTTTTTCTAGTACGCCTGTAATTCTGACACAAAAGTGACATCCAAAAGGAACAACAATGGATGACGAAAGCCACTTGTCTTGGAACAGTGAAGGGTAAATTTTTGCTTCAAATAAATATCTGATGAGACACTTGAAAAGACTAATGTTGTGTGCAACTTTTGCAAAAAGCAGTTGGCCTATCACCGAAACTATTCCTGCCTAAAATATCATCCCAATGCAAAACTTGATGCAGCAGCACGGGTGTCCTCAACCCAAACGTTAGTTTTTAAAGAAAAATATTTCTTTGAAAAAACATTTCAAAATACTACTTTGAAATATTTTTTTCAAAGAAGTTCCATGAATGATCAGCAGTACCTGAAACGCGTGAGAGCTGTATGGATATGATAGCCTTTTGCACCAGTCTAATGGCTAAGTAACCTATAGGTTAAAAACAACAGATATATATTGTGGTGCGCATGTGTCTATTAAATTCTGTTAATATTAAAATGTGATTAATTAATCACAGACCCTGTAATTGACTTGATTAAAAATTTTAATTGAGTCCCACCTCTAGATGGTATAGCTGAATAGTTATAATAACAGTTAAACACCAGAAATGAAACC
The DNA here is from genome assembly GCA_903067065.1 of Brachyrhaphis terrabensis. Classification (NCBI taxonomy): domain Eukaryota; kingdom Metazoa; phylum Chordata; class Actinopteri; order Cyprinodontiformes; family Poeciliidae; genus Brachyrhaphis; species Brachyrhaphis terrabensis. The sequence continues at coordinate 11,472 of CAEGAG010155875.1, forward strand.
TGATTTATGCTGCATTCAATTAAGTTTTGCATGCTATGTTATTATGCTAATTAGCTCTGTGCTGGTCATTTGTAGGCAGCTGCACTTTACTCTAACTTTGAAACAGCATAACTTGCACTAATATCCTTTGAAATGTTGTGTGTCTTTGCTTATTGTATAATATTCACAGTGGACCACCATGGCCAAAAAATGTCCATGGCCTGATCACATAAAAGCATTTTGTTTAGACTATTCTATATTTCTTGCAAATTAATTAACTGAATTGTCCCTGCTGTATGTGGTATTGAGTCTTTTTGATTTTTTTGAGCTCAAAAGTATTGGAACCTCATCAAGGTCATTGTTACTTGAAGTTTTCATTTTTGTTGTGCTGTTAAAGGCACTTGTTTGCACTTTTGAAGGAGATTTTTTAATAAACATGTAATAATATGTCATAATTTAATTCGTATCATCACCGCAAAGTTTTAGGCTAAAGATTTTTTTCTAATTTAAGCCCTGTGCCCAACTGCTTTGGCTGCTCGGTAAACCACCTCTGCTGAACAGTGTGTATAGAAGCTACTTCAAATAAGGTTGGTTAGATAAAGTAAAGTGGCTGCTTGGATCAAAGTCACCAATTTTACAGAGACAAAGTTTGATAAGAGCAAAAGTTTGGAATTATTCAGTAGTTACTTCAAATGTAAACAAATGAAATCTATTTCTTTAAAATAAATAAATAAATATAATTTCATTGTAATGCAGAGACTACTTACTATTTACTAACTAATTGCAAGGAGTACATAGCAAAAGGGATGCAAAAGAACAAATAATGTGACTGCTTTCTGATTAAAACAAAAAATAGCAAAAACAGTAGAATATAGGTAAGGTAATTTTATTTATATAGCGCATTTTCAGCATCAAGGCAATTAAAGTGCTTTACATGAATAAGAAAGAAATACAGCAAAACAGCAAACCAAAGGACAGAGCAAAAAAAAAATACATAGTATAACCCCATATTTGAGGATAAGTAGTCCATGATTCATAAATTAGTAGTGGTAAATATGTAAAGCAACATTTTTACAGAATATATTTACACTAACATGCTATTTCTATTTTGCATTTATTCGAAAATAAATACAATTTTATTTTGCCTTCTGCCTTCTTCTTTACATTTTTGTTGAAATGTTGCCACTAACAATGCATCGAGGCTCAGGAACAATCTTCCACCTCCTTCTTTTAGCCACTGAAACACACAGGAATGTGTCGACAGAAATTACAGCCAGTAAATTCTTATTGTTAGGTTTCAGTCGTTTAAGAAATACGACAGCAATTACCCGACCACCATGCAAGCAGACCACCTCTGCAAGCCATTACACATAAATATGCTGTGATCCCAGTGTTCAACAGCCTGTTGTGGACAGAGATGCTTTCCTCCCTTTCTAGTGTGCAGGCATGTCCGGGGTCACGGCCATTTTGTCCATATCCCATTTCTCGGTGTATCTTTAGCAAGCCAAGTAAACTGTGTGCTGCAGCTCAGACTGAAGTCTTTCACTGTTGTTGGTATATGTGGGTCAAAGAGGAATCTTTTGAAAACAGGAAGATAGGAAAACTGCCCAGCAGTAAATGAAAGGGGTTTACAAAGCTGGAGCTATTCTCTTAAATGTTTGACCAGAGCGGGCTGATAGTCGGTGGAAATACTCTAAGTGCAAATATTGCTACACCTGCTCCATCACTTTTGTACCTTTTATACACACAGAAGCAACTCAAAGGCAGTTCTGGACTGAGATTCAATTAACTTGTGTTATAATAAGGGGCAAAGACTGGGAGTTAGCCGTACAAAAAGTGAGGTCCAGAGGTACGATTCACTTTAGCCTGCATTCAGCTTCTGCATGAAAGGAAGCGCTCAGTAAACAAATAGCATGCTCTCAAAATATTTTCTGTGAGTTCAATTGTCAGGAAAAAATGCCCACATTTTTAGGCAGCATAAAACGATGTTTGATTGTAAGATACGGCAGCTAGATCAATGCTGCAACGTTTTATGTATTGTGGCTTGTTGATGAATTTAATAAGTCTGTTAGCTCTGCTGTAAATCTCTGAGTTGAAGGACAAGCTGTATCTCTCACTGGCCTCTATCTGAGGGAAGAGAAAGGCTTGCGGCAATGATAGAGAGGCAGAGGGAGCACTGGGGCTACTGCTGGTAATTTCAACAGCATCTTGTTTTCAAATAATTTCCTTTTTATAAGAGTAAAATTATTGTCCTTGTCATACACTCTGTGTGTTTGGATCTTTAAAGGTAGCATACAGTGAGGAATGTTGATAGATCATGGCTAGATTGCTGAATGTCATGGTGCAGAGATATTGTGGTTCTTTCAAAACACTACTAAATATTTGTCTTTTTCGAGCATTTCTCATCCTGCTGCAGTTATGGACTACAAGTTTCAAAAGTTCATAACGGTGATTTCACACTTGTAGACTGTGAAACGTTCTGCTATAGTCCAAAAGGTTTCTCTCGGTAACTATAGGGGATGGTTGACATGTCAAATGTAGTCTTGAACCTCCTTGAATCATTTTTGTGTGTATGATATAGATTTTGGATCTTGTTTTTGTTTTGTTTTTTTCTCATTTAAACTGCACAATTAATGAAAGCACAAAAATGGGTCACGTGCAAAACAGTGTTCACTTATTTTACAAACTTATATTTAGCGTCCCTAGTGAAACACATTTAGACATCTGCCTTACGCGAACGACATGTTCATGGTTATTGTTTTTCCCCTATTGAAGAGTGGCTAAGTAAAATCAATTTCTGCACCATGTATTTTATTTTTCTTACAGATAAACATAAAACTGTGGATTATTAACTAAATATTCCTGGAGGCTTTTTTCATGTTTAGTGTGACAATAAGCTACTGGAATAAAAGATTAACATTTTTCTAATTTATTCATTAGTATTTTATTTATTAAATTATTTTATATAATTCATTACCAAAAAAGTCAATAAGTATAGAGGGCACTGTAGATGAGGATGCTTGATTTAAACTGAAACCAGATACCAGATGTCTGGGGTCACGGCCATTTTGTCCATATCCCATTCCTCGGTGGGATATGGGGGATGAGTTTCAATTGGCTTTATGGTTTAAAATTAAAATTATTTAAAATTATTTGGAAATATAATTTCTTAGCAATAATAAAAATGTCTACTCTGAAAATGTGACATTCACATCTGTATCTTAGTAATTACTTTTTGTCTTTATTACATTAGTCGTTACTTTCTGCAAGTGTCTTACTTGCTTTTTCAGTTAGCAGTCAGATCTTTCAATTTCCTGAAAGAAAAAAAAAATCAAGACAAAATCCATTATTTAAAATGTGTCAATAAATATTTATATTAAACATTATGCAAAATTAGTTAAAATTGCTGTTCTCATTTGACTTGTTCGGTATGAATAAAACAAATTACACATAAGATTTTCTATAATTTTTCATCTTCATTCAGTTATTGAATAGTTTAATCTCACAGTTTGTTTCTATTTGCTAACATAAATATATGTAAATAATTATTTAATATAACTGCATGTTGTTGTAATTTCAGGTTGCTAGTATTAGTCGGACCGTTAATATTTCTTAGTAAAATGGCAATTTATGAAATTTAAAAAGTGCATTCTGTTTGCTTTTGTTTTCGTACAATGTGTTGGACTGACACTATCTTAAGAAAGCAGATGTTCTGAACCAAATGAAGCTGAATTACAATAGACAGTTTGTTTGAATGCTTTCTGCCCTCTTGTGGTGCAGCTGTGTAGCTTGAAGAGCATTTTAGTTTTATCTGTAGATGAATTATTTCATGCAGATATAAAGACATAAGCAATGTAACACAAGGCATAATTACATTAAATAGCATTGTGCTAAATCAGAAAAGGAAAATATATAAAAATGTGTATCCTATAATATATAGCTTGTATATTCACAGAGGTAATTTAATTTATAAGGTGTTCTTCACAGTATGTGAAATAAAATTTTTAACTTCATGATTTGTTATTATTGCCTTGACTTGTACATTTACACTAAAACTAAAAAAGTCAATAAAGATATGAAAGCAAAAGTACAGAATAGATTAACATAATTTAGAATCACCAACACGGTACAGTAACAGCGATCCTCTCTGACTCTGAGCCAGATACAATGGAGAGAGAATGTGTTCACAAATGCCCAGCAAAAGGTCAGCATGGTATTGAATTTTTTCAAATATTTTTCAAAATACCCCCTGGCATTGCAAATATTTTTGACCACCACATAATACTTCGGGGAAAGATGAATCCCCTCTCTCGCCTACCCCCCCATCTCTGCCGTTCTCTTGCAAACACGCAGACAAACACACAGATAAGGCTGCACAATGCCTGCCAGTCTGCACGGGAAAAACACTGCTCTGGGTTATTCATCGATTGACCATTCGAATCTCAACATATGCCGCTCTGCTTCTATTCCTCTGTGTTCCCAGAGATGGACCATTTCCTAATACTTCCACAAGGCTTCCTACCCTCTTCAGGAGTCACTCGCACACCATGCAAATGAAGTAGGAACGAATTTAAATTGATCCAAAAAGTGTGCAGCTGTGCTTGTGCACATACATCTGTGTGCTACTTTTGAACATTTAGACCTATTTTGCAGAACAATGCAAGAAATACAAATCACCTTTAGTTATGCTCTGTAACCTTGAAATAAATTGGCTTATGATACAGTGTACACAGTGCGTCACTTTTTTCACATTTTGCTATGTTATAGCCTTATTCCAGAATGCATTAAATTTGCCTCTTTCATCAAAATTCTGCACATAATTACTCCTTTATGAAAATACAGAAAAAGTTTTTTTTTTTTTGAATTTTTCAAATTTGTTAAAAATAATAATAATAAAATATTAATCACATATAACAAAAAATGTACAGCCTTTGCAGCCTGTTGTTGAACCACCCTTGGAAAGAAATCACTCATTTGAGATCGAGTCGTTGTCCTGCTGAAAAAATGAACAGTCGCCCCAGACTGAGATCAGAGGCTCCGTACAGCAGGTTTTCATCTAGGATGTCTCTGTAAGTTGCTGTGTTCATTTTTCCTTCTATTCTGCCCGGTCTATGAGTTCATCCTGCTGCAAAACTTCTCCATATGTTGCTCTCACCACCATGCTTCACTGTAGGCAGGATGGAGTTTCCTCCAAACATGACACCTGACATTCACACCAAGGAATTCAATCAATTAAATTCTCATTAGACCTGAGAATTTTGTTTCTCATGTTCTGAGAGTCCTTCAGGTGCCTTTTGGTAAACTCCAAATAGGCATGACCCTTTTATTAAGAAGTGACTTTTGTCTGAGTGATCTACCATACAGATCTGATTGGTAGATTGCTGCATAGATGGTTGCCCTTCTGGAAGGTTCTTCTCTCTCCTCAGTGAAGCACTGGATTTCTGGAGAACAGAGTGACTGTCAGGTTCATGGTCACCTCCCTGACTAAGACTCTTCCTCCCAAACACTCTGACCAGCCAGCTCTATTTGCAGCTGATTTCAAACTTATTCCAATTATCAATGATGCAGGCCACAATTGAAGTTTCTCTGGACAATTCCATGTTCGGGTATGAATAATAAGTAGCACAAGTGAATTCAAGAATTTGGTTTACCTCTTGTGCTGCGCTGTCAAATATCTCAACTTCAGTTTGCTTCTTACCTCTTTCTAACTTTAATCCAAAATATGTTCCTGTTTGAGGCCTCCTCCTGAATCCACCACTGTTGTTTTTCACATTCAACCATCGCTTCACCACCACCACAAGCTGTGGTTTATGTTTTTCTGCTGTCTGTAACTTACTGCCTGCCTGAAAGTGAGAGCCCTTCCCTGCTGAGCGTCTACCTGTTTTCCAAACTTCAGTTTGTGGAAAACATCAGCAGGTTTTGACACGCAGTGTCTTAATGCTGTTCAGTTGGTGGGCAGCCACACGGGGTGCTGAACTTTTTAAATGTATTGTTTGTTCATTTGTGCAAAGAAAAACGCATCACTATCTCTGTGACACAATCATCACAACCCAGAAGACAATAAACACAATTCTAAGTCATGTGAAGTGGAACATTTTGCTCATTTGTGCAAAAATATTAAGAAGTATTTGGAAAAGTTGAACATGCTTTATATATTTTCACTGCACATATGGCAACATAGTTGAAGCAATTATTTCTGCCTAAGCGTGTCATTTTGTCCACCCATTTTACTGAGGCAGGGAGGCACAAGGTATGCTTGCCCATGTTGTCCATATCAGAAACCGCCATTATGCTTTCATGTCAAAAGATGACTTTGGACCATTTAGCAGCAGTCAAGTCCTTTTTCTTCTTAGCCAAAATGAGAAGTTTCTGACCCTGTCTCCGCTTCAGGAGTGGCTTGACACAAGGAATGTGATACTTGTAACCCACATCCTACATATAGCTGTATGTGAAGCATGGACTTCAACTGTTGAATTAACCTTTGTTTTCTTTCATATGTTTTCTTTTCACTCAATTTTCTATTGGATACACCTCTGTGAATGACTAGCAATCTACCAATCATAAGCAATGATTGGTAGATTGCTGCATAGATGGTTGCCCCTTCTTTGTGGCTTACTTTCCTTTAACTATCAACTCAGCAATCTTTCCCATGACTGCATAGAGAACAAAATGGCAACAATACTTTTGGGTTAAAAATACGTTTTCTTATTGGTCTTACATATTATCCTAATATTAACTGAATATTTTTAGTAGCTTAAGCAATGCCCTAGTAAACATGAGTATGTAAAAACATGTACGTGGATTTCCAGGAGTTGATTTACTGAAATAATATAACTCAACTTTTAGTTGATATTTTAGCTGTATGTCATGGTATTGGCTGCTATGTAGCGACGTAGCCGTTTCCTGGGAGCAGTAAAGACATGCCTTTCAGCAGGGGATTAGGAGGGGACTTGGCCTCAATAGGGCTCCCCTAGAGAAAAGCCAGTTCTCCAATGTTAATTTCTCAAGGTGAAGAAGAGCCTCTGCAATGTTGCTGCTTTGAAGGTGGACTCAAAATAAAATAACAGGAGCCCCGCTGTATAGGACACACTGATTCAATAGCAAAGCAGGCTCGCAAAGATCAAGCAGGCCAGATACTACAGTGCCCCTGAGGTGCAAAATATAGCAATAAAGCAAAAGAGAAATATTTCAGGAAAGCAATTTCACTTCACAAACACAGACACGTCTTAGAAAACAAAATATAATTTAAAAACTGTAATGAAAAAATATATATATACAAATTTATGTTTTAAAAAGACACTAGAAATCATTTTAAATGCTTGTTAAACAGGTTTCTGTTCAGGCAGGAAAATGTGTCCAATTAGAGCAAGCCTATAGCTACTTGATGTATTTTCAACTGAGCTGTGAAAAAAGCAGATATATGTCTCGTCTTTTGAGATTTGATGACAACACTGTGGCCACCCATTGAATTACTGCCAGTAATGGAACATAAAAACCTGAATTTAGGAACCGTTTCTATTTTTTGAAATACATATATGTTACTGTTGTCATTAACAAAGCTTGGCACTTATGGATTGGTGCTTCACATAAAAGTATATCACAAGGTCACAGTCTGGGCAATTATATGAGAAAAAAGGCATTACCTCTGATACTCAAAAAATTCCACTACAAATTCAGTCTGGAAAAAGTAATGTGTAAAGTAGTTAGAAAGAGAATCTTTGTGCCATGGCTATAAGCTGTATGTTGTCCATTTATTGCCAAAGTTAATGCCAAGTTCCTGCACAGCCTCAAGACTGAAAACCACATGAAAAAACAAAACTTCTTTATTTTTTTACAGTTCTTTTGACTTAACAGCTGTAGCTGCTCAGAAATTCTACTTTTCTAGCTTCCAATATCAGGCAGCTGTGGTGTAGTGCTGGACAAACAGAAACTACAAGTGGTGCTTTATGTTTATCCATGTTTTTTTTTTCTTGTTTTTGCTTCAATTTCTTTACCTAACAGTGCCATGGCAAACAACAGTTATTTTGGAGTCTCCTTTGCTTAATACAAAGGAAGTAAAAAATGTTTAAAAGAAATAAAAAAATAAATGTGATACTGTAAAAATACTCGTATGAATTTTATGAGATAGACCAATACAAAATAGCTTAAGTCCATGCCATGAAGTGGAAGGAAAAAACAAAAAACATGATTTTCAAAGTTTTTTTGCAAATAATTCTGATTAGTTAGTTGTGTAAATGTATTCAGTCATCTGAGTCAATACCCTGTAGAAGCATGTTTCACCTCAGGTCTTTTGTAATATGTCTCCACCGCCTTTGCACATGTACAGACTAACATTTCTGCCCATTTTTCTTCGCAAAAACAAAACACACACACAAAAAAAAACTTAAGCTCAGTGAGGCTTGGATGGAAACTGTTCGAAAACATTAACTTTTGTCAGAGAAGCAGCTTTTGATGTGTTTTCTGCCAGGGTTGCGTTTAACTCTATTTCCCTTTCCATCAACTCCCCCTTGTCCCAGCTGAAGAGAAAAATATCCCACAGCATGATGTTACCACCACCCTGTGTCAAAGTGGAGAAGATATGCTGTGCAATGTTACTTTTTCCTCACACATAGTATCTCAAAGACTTTTATCTCTGATCTGTCTATTATGATTCTTGGACTTTATGATGATATATTTTTTCTCTAGTGTTCTCTAAAGAAAATCCAGGGAACTACTGGGATTTAAGGTGAGGCTAAATTACACACAGATGGACTTTTTTCCTAATTGCACTGGATTTTATATTGGGTAATCAGAGTAAAGGGGGCTGAATAAACATTCACACCACACTTTGCAGATTTGTATTTTTTTTTAAAGTA
>CAEGAG010155880.1:0-11703 GCA_903067065.1 Brachyrhaphis terrabensis
CCATTTCTGAAACTATGACCCAGCAGGATCATAACATTTTCCCTTAAGAACAAAAAAATTCAAACGCTGCATAAAAGTAATGACAATTATCTTTTCTGTTTTTTGACCAAGGCTCAGCACTGAGGTATATGAAAGGCACTTGACCAGTTTTGACATCTAGAAGAAATTTATGTTTAACTTTAATATGTATGATGTATTTCTACAAATTACTTTAGGTTTTTCTAATATCACTCTGCATGAACAAATATGACATTGTTGTTTTCTTGCAGCTCATCACAAAGTACATATGAAGAAGTGACAGACATGGCACATGTTGGGAGTTACAAGCAAGTAAGTCCTTTATTCACTTTGTACCGCACCTCTCCCTACAACCTCCGTTCTCACATGATAGACCCTGTGTACAAAGGGGTGCCCAAGTTGTGTGCCCAGGTCACCCCACCTCCCAAATCCACTTTTGAACCATGTGAAAATGAAGGAGCTGTTCAAAGCAAAGGAGCAGAGGGGGGCGAGGAGTGGAGTTTGGAGTGTCTACGAACTACTCTTACAGGAGACAGCATAGATTACCTATCCCCATCAGCTCTGCGAGAGACTTTCAACAGCTCTCGGACAGGTGTTTGTGAAGATCGCCCGCTGTCCATGACTGATTTTTGTGACAGCTTGTTTGAGTATGAGCAAGCTGAACAGGACTTCAAAAAACTTTCTATGGAACTCACAAAACCTGATGAGGCTTCTGAAAAAGGATCAGCAATACAACAATCTACGAGTGAACAGCTTGCTTTGCCCACATCAGGGTTCACAGCCAGGACAGAATGCACATGTTCCAAGCAAACGGCCACACTAAGTGTGGATGAAGTGCCACATCGACTTTATAAAGTCCTGTATGAGTATAGTGTTGAATCCAGGGATTCAGAGGCTCAGGATCTCTCTGTAACAGCTGAGAGTTCACCCCTTCAAGCAGTCATAAAAGAAGTTCAGGCGACTAATAGCCTCACAAAGGGTAGCATAGAATTAGAGAAAGAACATTTTAATTCAGTAGTTTTTGTTTCAGGCATATCCAATGTTGAGTATGGCTTTGAAAAAGCAAAGTCACTCAGAGCACCATCTCTGCCTGAGTATGAATCAATACCTGGAATAATTTCTGGCCTTCAAAGCTCACCTGAGTGTTTTCCAGATACTGTAATACTCCTAAGCGAGTCCAGAGCCTCCTCATCCGAGTCTGTCTCATCGGTAAATGAGCTGAATTTACTTTCCCCAGGTTCTCCAGTGCCACAGTTTAGGCCCTTTTCCCCATTTCCACCACCTCTCTTATCATGGGAACTTGGAGAGGATGGGACTGCAGCCCCAAGGTCAAACCATGCTCTTTTGCTGTTAACATCGGATGCAGAAGAAAGACCATTAAGACCAAAGGTTTCAAACAAAAGACCAATTGGAAGTGCAGAATCACCAGTCAGTGTCTATAGTGGTGAGCAGTCCATGTCACTCGATTCACTAACTTTTAACATGGAGGACAGAGCATTGTCCCCTGAGTCCATTATTGCTGAAACGGTATATTCACTTTTTGAACCCGATCATTATTCAGTGCTATTTCATTATGAAGACCAAGCTTTATCACCTTCTCTTGTTACATCTGGAGATGAATCTGTGTCAGCAAAATTATCAGAGATGTATACAGCTTCCTCCACTAAATCAACAAATGTAACTTTGGCTTCCAAAACTGATGATCACCTGCTAAAATCATTATGTGATGCACAGAAAAATCAACAAACACAAACAAAGTTACAATGTGAAAATGAAGATGACTGGGTTATTTCTCTGTATAGTGTTGAGGAGATATCTGTTTCTTCAGGTTCAGTACCTGAGTACAGACCAATGTCACCACAGTCCACACTGTTAGACATTAGAAGATATTCTCCTGAATCAGACACAGTTGATGATTGTCTGTACCCAGATTCTCCGATACCACAGTATATGTCCTTTGCACATCATGCAGTTCTAGGAAATTATTATGCATCCTCAACAGAATCTGTATTGTCAGTTGTTGAGTACGAAGCCATGCCTTTGTTGTCATGTTTTGAGGATAGGCCACTATCTCCTGAATCTTGTGTCTACTCGGCTGATGAGTATGGATGTGTCTCTTTGGCAGCAATACCCTTTGAGAACAGACCCCCATCTTTGAATTCTGTTGATGAAAACGAACCCCATTCACATGAATCTCCTGTACCAGAGTTTGGACAAAGCTCATCAGAAACTCATTTAACACAATGGGACAGATCCTTTTCACCTGTTTCAATGTGTTCAGATGCAGAGTTCAGCTTTGTATCAATGGAATCATTATATGGTGAAAGCTGGTCTTCATCTGTAGATTCTGTTGATAGAAACAATCCTCTCTCAACAGAATCCCCCATTCCTGAGTTTAGCTTGTTTTTAACAGACCTCCATCCTCAAACCACCCTGCAGGGATGTGTGTTTACTGTTTCAAGTTCCNACATGCATTATGGGTCTGCTTCTCTTGAATCATTATTTGGTGAGAGCCGACCTTCATCTGTCGATTCCATGGATGAAAGCGGGCCACTTTCACATGAGTCACCCATTGCAGAGTTGGGAGAAATTCTGGTAGAATCTGATCTGGCTTCACTTGAAGGGCATTCATTGCCTGTTACTGCTATGTCAGATATTGAATTTGGGTTTGTGTCTATAACATCAGCATTTAATGAGAACAGACAGCCATCTATAGATTCTGCTAAGAAAAGCTGTCCTGTTTCACTAGACTCATGCATTCCAGAGTTTGAACACACTTTAGTAAAAGTTAACATGAACACACAACAAAGATCCTTGTCACCCAGTTCAGTTCTTTCAGATCTAGACTGTGTGATGTCAGATATTGAATATGCACAATCAGATGTAGACTTATCTATTTCAGAACAGAGTCCTGACTCACCAGAATCACAAGCATCTGAGACCATGGTGATAGTACAGACCAATACTTCTACTTATTTAAAGGAAATCAGGGTTCCAGTCTACAGATTTGTTTTTGATGCAGAACTTTGGAAGCTTATCTCTCAAGTACGAGATCCTCAGTACAGTGGGGAGACATTCTTTAGTAAAACAGGAGTTTTTGAATATGTTGGCACCAGAACTGAGTATTTTCCAGAATCCCCTGTAGTAAGAACAAGCGAGTTGGAGGATAATATAAGGTCAGGCAATGCAGAATTAGAATCCAGATCTTTGTCTCTTTTGGAAATGACTACAAATGTTAAAACATCAGATTCCAACTTGTGTCTAGATTCTCAAGGTCCCAGATTTTCCTTTCAACACCTCAACATTTCTCAGTCCCTGCTAGATTCACCAGTGTCAGATGAAGATTCAGAACATTGCATGCTCACAATTCTCAGTGAAAGCACACATCAATCAATGACTTCAGCAATATCTGTTGATGACAGGAGTGCAATATCACAAGATTCACCCTTCCCAGATTTCAGACCTGTAGTATCAGAGTCAGTTACAGCTTATTCAATAATACCAGAAAGTGAATGTCCTACCCTTTTACTTGATTCAACTGTAAGTCAGTTCAAAGCAGAAGAAACTGAACGTTTTACCTCATTTGTTGGATTCAAGTCAGAATCTCCTCCATCAGTTCCTTCACACTTGGAGTGTGCTCATCTAATAAGTATATCAAGGCAAACTGAAGGCATACCAGATGCATTCGAGTCAGAAGCCATGCTTCAAAGTAGACCTTTGTCATCTGATTCTGAGTCAGAGTGTAGGTCTATATCACCTGTGTCTTTGACTTTCATTTTCAAATCAACATCCCCTGAATCTGTTGGTTCTCCAAATGATTTCAGAGTGCTCTCCCCAGATTCTCCAATTCCAGAGTTTAGGAAAGCACTACAAGAATCCATAAACAGATACTGTGAGCTTAGATCTTCTTCCCCAGAGTCAGTGTCATCAGATTTGGAGGTGGAAATTAATTGGGGGGAGATGTGGTTTGAGGAACAGTGTCTGTCTTCTGACTCTGTAGCCTTAGGTAGTGAATGCAAAAATCTTCCAGCTGATTCTCCAGTACCTGATTTTAGACAACTTTTCTCAGTTGCTCATGTTGATTACAGTTGTTACAGGACATCATCGCCTGAATCCAATCATTCAGATTTGAATTTTGCTCCCTTCATTCCTCAGCTGTTTGAAGATGAAGCTAAAGAAAGACCAAATTCCCCAGAGTCAAATCTGTCTTTGCATGAATACCAACATTTATCCCCAGACTCACCAATACCTCAATACACACACAGGGAGGAAAACACATTAATATGTGGTGCTGTATCTCCTGTGTATTCAGATGAGGAGTTAGAGATAGAGTTTTGTGAGTCCTGGCTTATTGAGGATAGAGGAGACTCTTCTGGTTCATCATCTGCATCTGAATTCAGACCAGACTCGCCCATTCCTGAATTTACACTTAATCGGGCTGAAATATGTCACATGAATGTAATGTTTTCATCTTCTGAGTCATTGGCTTCAGACAAAAATTTGGAGATTGATTTGTGTACGACTTGGCTTTTTGAAGACAGAGTGACATCTCCTGGTTCAACAACATCCAAAGAAGAGTTTGATGCTCTTTCATCAGGTTCCCCCATTTTCACACTTACTCAAATACCCGAAAAATCCATAGTTTCGCTCTTTGTTTCTAGGTCTACTTCACCAGAATCAATGTATTCAGATTTGGAAATGAAATTATCTTCCTCTCTGATGACAGATGATTGCCCCCTATCACCTCCATCCCTAACACCTCAAAGTCAATATGGATTGCTTTCTCCAGATTCACCTGTTCCTGACTTTACACTGGACTTTTCTGATAGTCATCATAAGATATATTACAACAGGTCATCATCAATTGAATCAGAGGTTTCAGAAATTGAATATGCCCCTTTAATTTCACAGACTTTTGATTTTGACAGTGTAAAATTCTGCCCATCAGGACAGTCAGATGATGAGCTTGGATGTTTGTCTCCCAACTCTCCTTCACCCCTGTACCCCATAGCCTTATCTTCTAATGTAATTGTCAGATACAGGCCCACTTCTCCCGAGTTTGAGTTCTCAGAGGAAGATGTGGAAACTGATCTGTGTATGACTTGGCTTTTTGGAGTCCGAGCAGAATCTCCTTGTTCAAGAATATCCAAAGAAGATATTCTTTCGCCAGATTCACCTATTCCCATATTTAAGCAACAGGACTCCATAATACCTAACTTGGAACTAAGGTCCACATCACCTGAATCAGTGTTTTCAGATTTAGAAATGCCTTCAGAGTTTCCAAGCTTAACTGAAAGTAGACCTTCTTCCCCAGAATCCTTAACATCAATCAGGCTTTCACCTGATTCTCCTCTACCTGACCTTGTGCAGCCAGTGTTTGAACTACCTAAGGCAATTTTTAGAAGTAGGTCTGTATCCCCTGAGTCAACTTGTTCAGAGGTTGAATATATTGTCTTAAGCCTGGGGTCATTATTGTATGACAACAGACAATCTTCTCCAAGTTCAGGAGCATCTGGAGATGAAAACCGGGCACGGTCTCCTGGCTTGTTAAGATCTGATTACAAAGAAGCAGTGCAAGAACATGTTACAGTAAATGTTGGCTATAGATCACCATCCCCTGAGTCCATTGAGTCAGATGTTGAGTACGCTTTAGGTGAAATTTTGATAGCAATGGGATTTGGTGTTGAACATAGGAAAGATTCTCTTCTGTCAATAGAGTCACAGGTTCAAGACAGGTCATTTTCAACTGAGTCCATACCAGAATTCAAATCCATGTCACCTGATGAATTGATGTCACTTAGAAGCAATAGAAGTGAATCTCCAGAGTCAATTGAGGAAAACACAAGATTATCACCAGACTCAGCGCTTCCTTCTTTTACTCAGAATGTACTTGAGAAACATACACTAGGGCAGGAAACATATACTAGGGCTTCATCCCCTGAGTCTCTGCCGTCAGATACTGAATATTACTTGGCAAATTATTCATTTGACAAAGGACTTGAAGACAAAAGAACAGTGTCACCTCAGTCAGAAAGATCAGATATTGAATATCCTCCTGAATCTCCAGTTCCTGATTTTACTCAGACATTTGGGGAATCTGCTGTGATTGTAACAAGCTATCCATCAATAGAATTTTCATATTCTGATGAAATGTCACAGCTATCAATACCATTTTATGCAGAAGCGAGAACGTATACATCAGAATCATTGGAGTCAGAGAAAGAGGAGCATTTAGCACCCAAATCATCACTGGTTGAAACCAGTGATTGCATTGTTTCAGAAACATCAGTTGAGCCTCTCCCACCTGTACCTCAGTACAGTCTTGTTTATGACGCTGAGCTATGGAAGCTGATCTCTCAGGTACGAGATCCTCAGTATGCAGGCGAAACCTTTATTAGTAAAACAGCTTTCATGCAGTTTATTTGTAACAAAGATACATATGAAAGGAATGTTACAGATAATCAACAGGACAATAGAATAAAAAACAAAAATGACAAAGATCGATCATCTTTATTAACACATTCAGAAGTTACTCATCACTTCTCTTCTACAGAAGAACAATTACAGTTGTGGTGTAATCCTTTGCTAGCTACCTCAGTATCTGACAAAGAGAGCAATCACCTCTATTCTGGAGATCTTCCAGAATGTCTCAGTGCAAATTTACCAGAGGTGGAAGACGCTAGAGTATCACCCAAATCTGTAAAATCTGTCAGTGAATTTTGGCCCCTCTCACCAGATGCTACCTTACCAGAACTGAGGGTGGCATTGTCAGAATGTGTCAAGTATCTCAGAACAACATCATCTCCTAAATCTAAAGATTCAGATCATGATTTATTGCAACTGAATGCAGACCTTTTAGAATTCAGACCTTCATCTCCAGAATCTGCTCTGTCTGAGAATCAGGATGAGAGTCAGAGGCCTTTGTCATCTCAGTCAGTGCCTGAGTACAGATCTGTGTCTTTCCAAGTAGCCAGATCTGATCAAAGACCATCATCTCCAGAAACCATTTCAGAATGGGTTCAGAATAGGTCACTTTCTCCAGACTACCCCATCCCTCAGTTTGCTCCGGTACTGCAGGTCTACCCCAGGAAACATCTCATCTTAGGCTCATCCTCAGATTCTGAATTCAGTGATTCTGCTGATATGTCAGATGGAAACACTAGCCGACCCTCCTCACCTGAATCTATTTCATCCATCAATGAGTTCAGTTGGTTATTGCCTGATTCACCAGTTCCTGAATTTATGAGAATTTTATCTTCCTATTTTATGGATCCTACTTCCTATGATAGATCCCCCTCCCCTGCATCTTTGTCATCAGACTCTGAGTTTGTAGCCTTACCTGTTGAATATTGGACTGATGATAACCCCAGACCTCTGAGCCCTGCAAGCCTTGAATCTGAGAAGAAATTTTGTTTTGATGATGAGCTCAGTTCAAATGTTTCACCCCAAACATGGGGTGAAACATCTCCCGTACAACCAGAACAGTCTTTATCATTTCCTCAGACAAAGTTAGCTACTGTGTCATCATCACTGATTAAATCTGCTAAAGAACATTGCCCTCATCTGCAACAAATGACAGAATCCAAGTCAAAATTTTGGATATGCAAAGAAGAAATTTTCCACAGATCAAAAGCAGATGAAGATGCCAGAGAATACTTGTCTCCAAAGCCATCAACAGCTAAAGATGCAAAACAAAAGGAAACAAAGACCCAACAAAAAAATGGTGAAGAACTACAGGGCAAACCAGCCCATCATAGGGTAAGACATAGAGCATGAGAATGCACCAATAACCTTTTGATAACTCAAAAACAACACACTGCTTTTAAGTCAGGACATGCCGGGCTAACACTATAGGATCAGAGGCCTTTGATACTTTGAAGGAATTTTGGATCTTTTTGGGTTGTTGATAATATTACTAACCACATTCTATTTTCCTCTGGTTCATTTTTGTGTGGTGATGAAATACTGCAACATTTTCTTACACCAGGATAACTAAGTCCAGGTCTGGAGAACTAATATTCTTTAACTTAAATAAATCCATCGCACCTGAACCAAATGACTGAATTGCCATTTGGTTCAGCAATGAGTCTTCCCTTTGCTTCAGATGTGTTAGAGGTGGGATGCATCTAAAAGTTGCAAATCCTCAAGGACTGGACTTGGGCATCCGGCTTAGATATACATTATGTTGGTCTAACTGACTGCTGGGTGATGGAAAAAGTACAAGTTTAATTTAAATTGTGAAGTGACACTAATGAGTTAAAAGGCTCATGTCTTTCAGAGGTTCACATAACCTCTGTGCAGATGTAATAAACTTATATAAATAATTTAATTCCAGGTTCCCCCAGACTTTCGAACATTTGATACCCAGAGCAACCAGTTTCCTCTCACAGCAGCAACAAATGGTGGCAGTAAAACTACAGAGCTGTTCTTTGATGATAAGCCAATCACTTCAGATCCCATACTCCCACCTGACCAGACTTCATACAAAACACACCGAACTGTTCTTCCTGTACTGTCTGTGCATAACAAAGCTTCAAGTTTACAGTCCCATATGTCCAGAGACAATCCAGACACATGGGACTTTATGGAAGTTCAGTCCAGTGAACCTTTTTCAGCCAAGTCAGATGAGTTTTTAATACCAACTGATTATAAGACAATATTTTCTAGTCAACAAGCCCTGGGAGTTTCTGAATGTGACCAAGCATTCTCTGATGATTTGAGTCCAGTGTCTCTGGTGTTTAGTGGTCCCAGCTCAGCACAATTTGCCTCTCAAGATACCGTCAGCGAAGAGTCAGAAGTCACCAAAGACTTTACATTTTCTCTCGGCTTTAGGAGAGCCCTCTCTGAATTCAAGAGAACAGCATCGGAATTTCAATCATATACTACAACCAACCAACAGAAGAAATCAAGTAAGGTTTTTGAGTCTCCAAATCCTTCAGATTCAGAGCTAGAATTCTTTGACTGCCAACAAGACTTTTCTGAACTGAAAGATGTGATGACAGAAGATGAGATAACTTATTTTTCTGAGCACTCTTCAATAAGCCCAAGAAGTAGTTCAGATGTGGACCTACTGAAAGTCCGCCCTGAGCACACCACTCAACGTTTCCTTCAAGTAGAACCTAAAAGGCAGCGGTCTTCTGGCAGTGAAAGTCTTGATGAATTTGCTTATGATTCACATGTTTCACGGGAGTGTGCTGCAGAGGGCGGCTTTCCCATTTGTGAGCAGCTGCTATCTAGAGATCAAGCTGGGTATTACGATGATGATGACTTCCTGGGAATGGTAAGATGATGAGCATGAGCACAATGCTGCACTGGTTTTTGACTTACCTAGTTTCAGACAGATTGCCATTGCATACAAGATGTAGAAAAAAAAACCTCAATCGATTTTATGAAACTGATGTGCACAAGAGCATAAATTTAAAAGGCAAAGATGTTACTGCTGTGAAGAAGTATTGGCAGTTGTTCACTTTGATGTACAGTTGAGATTAATAAGCTGCTCTGAAGTGTTCTACTACATACACCACTGTTTGCATCAATTGGTGTGTGCATGTTGTTTCCCCCCTTAGCGTCAAAAATGAAAACACTGAATATTTTTCCCATTTCTTTCTCCCATTTGACATTTCGATTCATCCTCCTGAGCATTAAGGAGGATGCAGCAATAAGCTGGCTCTTATTGCTGCATGTTTGTTTTAGTTGAACATTGTTGCTTTATTGTGCCTTCTCTTCATCTCACATTACTTTTATGTACAGCATTTTGAATTTATTTCCCTTGAAATAAATAAAGGACAGAAGGACTCATCTTCTGTCCTTGCTATGCGTTTAGCAAGGACAGAAGATGAGTGTGAGGTTAAGAGAAAAGCCTAAGCATGGGTTGCCTGCAGCAGTTTGTTGTAGTACAACTGCAGAAAACATGACATTCACCCATGCTGGTTGTGTGCTGTCTCCAGGAGATAGCAGAGGAGCTAGGAGCACTGTCCTCTGATAGCTCAGAGGAGGAGGTGCTGACCACCAGAGTGGTCCGACGCAGAATAATCATTCAGGTAACATAAAAGATGATGCAACACCACAAAGAGTTGGAGTGGGTGGTTGGATTTCACAAGTTCTTAAAGGTTTTATATAGTGAAACTGAACTTTCAAGATAAAACATTTATTGTAACATTACAACATCCCTCTTAAAAAAGCTTAAAAAATATATAAATGCTTTCAGTGAGGGTAAACTCACTGAATACCATATTAGTGTTCATAACCATACTTTCATAACTTCTCATTTTAAAGAATGAACAGTTTTCCACTCACTAAAGATGTCATTAAAATGTAACGACTGATGAGAGCCGATTACCAATAAAACCATGGTTTCATTATCCATAAACCAATATCAAATAACTAAAACAGATAAATATTTTTACCCTTACCAAGAAAAAAAAATGACCACATGAATTATAATTTAAAGAAAGATTAATGACCAGGAAATTAACCACCAAACTTGTTTTAACTTTCATAAAAAATGTATGAGTGACAGCCTTGCCTGAACCCAGGCGGGACAAGATCATCCTAGTAGATTGTCACCAATGGTATTCTGCAACTGATTTGTTTCTGCAGGCAGATATCCTGCCAGACATTCCACCACAGACTGTGACTGAAGAGAAGTACACAGATGAGCATGGCAACATGGTAGTGAAGAAGGTAAAAAATACAAGACAACAACAGAGGATCCAAACAGTAGGGTGCCGACCCTCTCACCGTAATTGTCCATTTGCATTCATCATCACCAGATCACGCGGAAGGTGATTCGTAAATGTATGTCTCCGGATGGGTCAGAAACACAGGAAGTGAGCATTGAGGGCTCCCACCAGGAGATGGTGAAGATAGAGGAAGGAGATGCTGTGTCCAGAGTGGCAAAGAGAACTGTGCTTCACAGCAAGGGAGACCAGAAAGAGGTGGGTCCCATTTCCCGGGCCTCTACAGTTGGAATCAGATCCGTACATAAACCAAATAAAATAAAGTTTTTTCTGAAATTAAATCAAATTAAACTTTCCGTTTTGGGTTTGTTCGAATGAACAATTTTTTTAAATTATTTGCTAAATACAGAACCACCCACAAATGATCTATCCACCTTATTCCTGGGAGGCTTACTGGGGAAACGATTATGGGTCTTACTTCCGGCGCCCACCAGAAGTAGCAGTATTTCACTGTAATTTTTTTTTTTGCTAATCTATATTCATGACATAACTTACATCTCTCTAACTATAATACAATATTTAGTGAAACTTGTTTACGGACACACCGTCTGCTATCAAAGAGCTGCTCAGTACAGAGGATCGTAATTGTGAGTTTAATCACGGGGAGCGACAGGAACACGGTCATTACGTTTTGTAACGGAATGGCCGCTACCAGCTCATTTCTCTGAAGAACTGACAGTAATAAAGAAGAAAGCAGAGAAGCTGGTCAGAGATCTGAGCTGCAGGTTTGTGCCGACAGCATAAAACACCAGAACTACATAAAATTAGCTTGGTGTGATGTGAATTTTATTTTTCGTTTTAATTTTAAAAAATAATAACGTTTTTTTGTTTTATTTGGGCCAGGAACATTTTTTATAAGACAAAAAAATAAATAAATGGGTTCATTTAGTCCATCAGAACCAGAACCTCGATGTTCTCTGTTGCTGCATATCAGCGGAGAAATGAC
>CAEGAG010155901.1:0-29060 GCA_903067065.1 Brachyrhaphis terrabensis
TCCCGGACGATTTTTAAATTCCCCCCGGACATTTTTTTAGGTCTGAAAAGTAGGACATGTCCGGGAAAAAGAGGACGTCTCGTCACCCTAGTTACTACTCAATTTCCCCTCTGTGGGACTGATGGAAAGGACAACAAAAAGTGTCTCCTTAGTGACATAGAAGACTTTAGGTTAGTTTTTGAGGATTTTCTCAATAACTAACCTCAAACTTAAAACAAACTGCATTGTGTATTTATCTGACTACATTTGTGAAAATTGGTTTAATGATCTGAAGCATCCAAGCTTGACAAAATGCAAAAACAGGAGAAATCAGTCTGCAGTTTTTGGTACTAGGGTGCTAGCTTTTTGTTGGGGGAACGTTGTCTTTTTGCATCAATGAATCATTAACAGCTCAATGTCCAGAAGCTTCAACAAAAAAAGAAAAAAAAAAAACATTACCCTGGTGCACTGGCCTGACAGAAAGTTAAAAAGTGGTGAATGACCAAAGAAGCCAGCAGTACTACTCCTTACGAAAGACACCTTCAAAAGATAGTATCTGGGAACTCTGCTTCTCTAGAGCGCTGTGTGCTAATGCCTTCTTTTTCATTCTGAGTCCCTTTCCTTCCAAATTCAAAGAAGACACCAGTTGTATTCATTCCAGCTGAGTTACATAAGAGTGTCTCACTCTGGACAAGCCTTGGCAGCAGTGGATGGCTGGTTGGCAGGTTCAAGTTTAACTTCCTCTGAATGCTGAGACACAGAGGTTTCAGATGGCAGCAGTGGGGATCTCCTTCAGAGTAATTTCAGGTAGCCTAGGCATGTCTGGAGCCTGAAACAGCTGACTCTACTGTAGCCTTAAAACTCCCATGGTACAATGCATCAATGCACTGCTATGTGCAAAATGGGCTAAAGACAGGCGTGACAGAGAATCAAATTTATTTTGTCTGGGAAATCTTTCTAAAACAGAAAACTGAGACATTTGTTCCATGAAGGAAGATTAAGAAAAAGACATGCAGAAAGCTTCTTGCAGCTGTTGCAAAACAAATTACAAGAATGGTCTTTGATTTTTTCTTTATTTTTATTAAGCACAAAAGTAAAAGAGTGAGCCTATGCCCTTGTGTATTACGTATGTGGCTCAAAACATTACATTTTGGTCTAAAACAACCGGAGTACCTTCTTCCACATATTTGCTTGGTGCAAACAAACCATTTTGATGGGTTTCTTTCAACAAAACCTCTCTTTTTTACAACTCTCTAATAGAGACATAACTAGTTTAATTCATGAAAACCTTAATGTTCTGAGGCCTTCACAGGATAGTTGAAGTTTTACTCGGTTCAACTTACTTAAATGTGGACTATTTTACTAATTAAATTATTTCTAAAAGCAACTGGATGCACAGTATTCTGGTTAGAG
The DNA here is from genome assembly GCA_903067065.1 of Brachyrhaphis terrabensis. Taxonomy (NCBI): domain Eukaryota; kingdom Metazoa; phylum Chordata; class Actinopteri; order Cyprinodontiformes; family Poeciliidae; genus Brachyrhaphis; species Brachyrhaphis terrabensis. Next base: position 1,393 of record CAEGAG010155901.1, read on the forward strand.
GAATTACAGTAAATGAAACATGAAAAACTGTGATGGCTATGAATAGTTTTTTAGGACACTGCTTAAATAAACAAACAAATCAACTAAACATAAAACTAAAGTACTTTCTGCATATGCCCCTTCCTGTATTTAATGTTATTTTTTAACTTTTTTTTCACATTTCTAAATGAAACCATCCACTGTCTTTTTGGGATCCAATTAGATCCTTGCTAATACGAATGGCATTCATGCCAGAAAACAGTCTCTGATCTCTTTAAATACCAAGGGCCGGACAGAGGAACAGATTCTTAAATTTTTTTAAAAATATTTCCAAACACTGAGATTAAAGGCTTGTTCTCTAGCTTTTATCTTATAAACAAACGTGTAAGCAAAGCATTTTTGTCCTTTGTGTGTTCAATGATCCTTAAGTGACCGCTAAAGAAACCACTACACAGCCCATAGGAATACATCTGAATGAATCACAACATTCTCTGACATATTCACTGAAAGATCAGACTTAACTTTGCACAGCTTTAACCACAACAACCATGTAAACATGACTCGCTGTCCTCAAAGCTTTGAGCGACATTGCTTATGGTTTACATCAATCGAGATTTTCACTCCTCTTTATAAGCAAGACTAAGCAAAAGTCAAAAAAGAAAGCCTTTTTAACCCTCACCACAGATGGAAATTGGTTCAGATGTTTGCTTAAATTAAGACAGATGCTTTTGGGATAAAATCTCACAGTTTATGGTAACTTCACAACAATCTATGTGTACAAGCTTTGCCCCTTATGTCTGTGCTTTTGGTTTAAGTACTTATATTTTAGTTTGTAAATTTTCTGAGATATATCTACCACAGATTAATGCTGAAAACCCTTTCAAAAAAAGAGATAAAGACAAAAAATACATATAAGTCCAAGATCATTCTTTTTCCAATCTGATTTATATTTAAAATATTTGTATTATTATTATTAGTAGTAATAAACATGTTTCTTTTAACTCAAAGTAACTTAAAGGTTGTGGATGGGCTCAGCAGAGACTTTAATCTAAAGGAGAATGTGTGTAGGAAGCAAAAGATTAGGGTGATGGCAAAGAGGCCTTTCATTCTTAAGTTAAAGTGCATGAAATTTGACCAAAGGACAGACAAAAGCAGCAGAACTCCAGTATTGAATGATGAGTGTAAAGAATTCTAAGAAAATATGAAGATTTATGAAGAAATGTCTACATTCTGTGTGAGAAAGTAGACATCACAATAGCTGCCCTTATATGCTAAAGTAGGCTTTTAGCTCACTTCCACATATTTTATCAATGCTTCTGTTTTTTTCCCTCCTCCATCTGGTTCTGTTCATCTCCTTTAAATGATATAACAAAGGTTTTCCAATCTTCTCCTGCTAAAAGTGGTCCCCTTGAGTGTCATGGGTGGGCTGGAAGAGGAGTCTAGGCTGGTGCTTGAGCTCTTTCAACTGCACCCTTCAGTCACCCTCACAATGTTTGGAATGGAGGTGAGAAGAGTATTCATGCTTCCAGCTAAAGAGAAACACATTCTGGTTTCTCTGGTTTCTTGAAATTTGTCAAAAACATGTCTTAACTACTACATAATAAGGTATTTTTTTAAAACTTTGAACATCAAGAAAAGTTCTGCTCCAAATGGTTTCATTACACAAATCTTATTTTTATCCTTCATTTTTCAGAACCAAAATTCCTCCTTCAGTGTGTTCTTCTGTCTAAATTGGGTAGAAAATGACTTGTTTTGGGCTTCAAAGTGAGAAAGATTATACGTTTCATTGAGGGCTCAACAATCTAAACATTTTCTATCCTATCTCTAGTCTCCCACTGAGCTTAGATTACCTCTAAAAATACCATCTGAAGTTGCGACTTTGGCTTTGATGATGTTTTAAGATGATAAATGGAAACAGACACCTCACAGTTTGGATAATATTTACATGGATTAAAAAAAAAAGGTTTACAATGCCCATCATCATTTCACAGTTTTGAATCGTACACCCACTGTGGGTGGTTACAATCCCGTGAACCAGAACGTGAGGTGACAGTGTGCAAATTATTAACTCATCGCCACAAATCGTTGCATACCGCCTGCTGCCACTGCCAAATAACTCAAACTTACTGTGACTGAAATTCTGTTGCGTTGCAGTCATTTATAGGTACTTGCATCAATCCCCGTCATGGTTTTGTTTTGTCAAAACCAGTGAAATACTAAAACTAATATCACACAGAAAAAGAAGAGGATTTGTGGAACAGGTCTGTCAGGTCTTTGAATTATGTGTGTAGTCTTTCATGTGTCCCTAGTCTCAATATTGGGTGTATGCTCAGATCAGTAGAGTGGAGTCATCAGTGTTTCTTATAGTCAACACTGGGTACAAGCTACCTTTAATTTCCTTCTGCATATTTTAGTTCTTTTTCAATAGATCAGCAGATCATTTGTTAGTGAAAGCTCCATGATCCAGGATTGTCCCTATGTTTTTAAAAAATTATTATCCAATTAATTAGACATGGGTCAGGTGCGACCCTTCTATGTTGTTTTGTTTTGGCTGGCCAGTGAGCTGGACTTATTTTAGGCCATTAATCTCACATCTTTAGTAAGTCAGCTGTTTAAAAAGTATATTCTTAAAACTCACTTTTTTCAAACACTTGGATTTCAGACACTTTCTTCACTGTCATCTCTCCATTGTTCCAGAGATCCTGGACACCAAAATAGTTGTGTAAAAAAATTAAGTGCAATGTCACTGATTTGGTCATGTTGTCCTATATTTCAAAAGAAAAGTCAGGATAAATAAAATATACAAAGCCACCATGATCAAGAAACTGACAGTTATAGAAGCAAAAATCAAGGGCCATTAAAGCATTCTACCTTACTAATGATGATCTATTCAAAGAGATGCTATGAACCTCTACCACTTTTTAAGCATTGCTTCAGAGCAACGATTGACTGTCACATCCTTTCAAACTAATGCTCAAACAAAACATATCAATCCCTGTTTTTCCAGCTGAAGGCAGCTCGAAGACTAGATCCATCACGGCACATGAATGTAACGAAAATCCAATAAATCCTCCATTAAAGGAAAACAGTAATGGTAAATGATTCAAAGCCAGCCAGCTGTGGCAACACTACTTGATCCAAGGTGAAGAGAAGAAAAAATAAGCCTGTTTCATGCTATAGTGCATGAGTGACAGTTGGTGTTGTAACAAAAAAAGAAAATGTGAACTGTTTTGGTTCTTGTGTGGATTTCTCATTTTCTATAGATAGAGAGGGAAAGAGATGTTTCCTTACAAAGACAGCCACATCAAAGCTGAAGGAGAGAAAAGGAGCCAGCATGACATATGAGGGAGGATGTCTGATGAATTCCATGGCACACAGGGATTTGGCTGAGGCCCACTAGGGCACAGAGTTAAAGGTCAGTCGTTTTAAAGGCAGTGCTGGCAGTCTTCTTTCCCATATAATATAACACCAAAGTCAAATTACAGATATGAGTGGGATGATAAACTAAACGGCAATTGAAGGTTCACAGATTATATGCTGACAGATGTAAATACACTTCAAAGAAAGTTCAGAACATAAAAAGAAAAGAGAAAAATGGCAAAAGAAAAAAAAAGATATTCCATATTGGCATACTTAACTAATGTAAACTGAGAAACAAAATAAATAAATAAAATAGGTAAGTTAAGAAAAAATTACATTTATTTTTGTATCTTTCGTTGTTAGTTACTTTTGCCGGGCCTAAACCCAGATAAAGGAGGAAAGTTGGAGTTGAAGGATTAAGAAAAACAAGAATTGTAAGAAGATGGTTCATTTATTTTTATTCCAACAACGTCTTTTACATTTACCCCTGATGACCAATTGTAAGACCAACTGAACAAGATTAAGCGACTTCTAGGCACTTTTAAAACAGCTAGTTAGTTTTCTTACTAAGCATCAACAATGGGTGTGAGAGACTGATAACAGGAAGTATGTATGTGTTACCGGGTTTTTTTGACAACAACCCTCTTTGGCCGCCAACTCTGTTACCAGGGGAAGAAATGCAGTCATTTTCATTATAAGCCAGGTGGTTAAAAATGAAAAAAGAGAAAGCACAGAAGGTAAGAAGTTATCTCAAAGGAAAGTTTTTCCTACTATATGTTGATATTTTCTTTGGGTTATTCAGGGGTGTGAGAGCGCAACAGAGGTAGATAAGTGGAAGGCTTAACAGAGTATGGAAAAGTTGCTCTGTTTTATCCTTTTGCACTTGTAACATCTGTCTGACATGTAATGTGTGAATTTGCTGGGAGACATTTGGAAATCACAGATCGAAGGTAAGGATTTTCAATTACAGATTAATCACAGACGCTGCTGTTCTAATAATACTAACCTCGCTAATTGCACTAATCGATCATTTCCTCTGTTTTACAGTGACTGATTTCTCACACAAACTACATAACCTTGTATCTGGTCCCAGTTCAAATACTGAACCATCTAAAGATCGAGAATAAAATAAAACTAATTTAATGGTGTTCTTCAATTTAGCCAATCAAAATAAGCTATAATAGCTTATTTTCTGTTCTTACTAAAGAACAGAAATTTGGCCACAACATTCTCATCAGTTAATCTCAATTTTGAACAGCTCTGCCTTTCAGCGGATAATTAAAATTAGACCTTTTTTCTTATAAATGTGTGTTGAGGGCTTCTAATGTGGCCCCAAACATCTTTTATCCATTAATGAAACGGAAAGAAGGCAAAAAATCTGACCAGAAGCAACTCAAACCCAAGCTCTAGAATCTCACAAATCCTCCATAAGTAAACATGTCTGTGTAGTCAACAAATAAATATTGGTTTACGGAAAAACAAACATAGAGTCTTTCCAATTCTTCTTCCCCACCAGCAGTCAGATGTTTAGCGTCTGTGGTCACGGATGTTACACACCTGCCTGTTTCAGTGGGATCTGCTGCAAACTCAAAGTGGTGGAGAACCTCAGGGCGGTCTGGTTCACATGAACGTCTCTTTAAGCTGTCATGATGGGCCTTTTTGAAAAGGCACTCTATGTTGTTGTTTTCCGGCAGGAGTTTGTGTAGCTGTCAGAAATAAAGCTATGAGATAAATATCACTTACTGCTGTAAAACCCTGTGATGCATCTCTTGTTATGCAGAGGGCCAGTCCTTTGGTCAGAACCCCATGTTCACCCTTTTTCCCCTCAATCTTGTAAACAAGAAAAGAAAGGAGGGAAAAAAATCCCCCACAGATGAAAAAGTAGACAGCTCTCTTCTTTCCTGGATGGGTGAGTAGTTGCACTGAGGGGCCTTCCAACTGGAAACAGATGGCTTCTTAATGTGTGCATGCCTTTGGAGTGTGTGCAAGAGAATGTGGGAATGCGTGTGCTTGTATGAATTAATGTTACAGCTGTGTACAAGTTTGTATGGGCCAGCAATCAGTCCTAATCATACAGTCAGGAAAAAAAGGAAAAAGAAACGGTACAGGGACAAAATACAAGGAAAACTCTTCGCCACACCTAAATCATACTTTAACCTCAGAAATGTTATCTCACTGCATATGGTTGCAAACTAAGAATGTATACAAAAGCTGAGCGCAAAAAGTGTGAGACGAGTGATACCATCAACCCTTCAGACAATCTGGTTTTGTAGAGAAAAAGAAAGATCCATTCCACCCACTTTTCATTTTTGCTTCTTCAGATTTCTTCTCCTTGGCACATTGTTGTTTAGGTTGGTCTCTAGGGGTGACTCTGAGTCTATCACAGTATTTTAGGATTTCTTTGAGGCGAAGCAAAGAGATGAGAGTCTGGGACACTTGATCTTCCACTTTGTCCCATGGGTGCCATGGGACATGAATGTTTTTAATTATTCTCCTCCTCTCCAGGCTTCCCAGACACAGAAATGTTTGATTTTCTGGCTTTAATGTGACTTCAATGTGACTTCGGTTTATGGTGCAAATAGATCTTTTTGAACCCACTCTGACAAACACTGGTTCACTGTTTAATTCTGCCAATGGTACAATGTAGATACGTGAAAAAGAAAACTAGTTTCACTATTTTAACGACCAGAGCATCCATAGTTTCGTGCAATCATATGGAAACAAGACATTGTTTAGAAGGCTCTGCATATTAACTCATTCAATTCTTTCTCTTGGGATGCATGACAACTCAAAAGCTTGATTACTCTATTGTAGCAGCTCATGGCTTCACAGGTCAGGTAGATTGGGTGTGACTCATTCCTAAATAATTAATCATGGTGGCTACCATTAGCTAGTACTACCCAAATATCCTTAGCAACTCCAGATAATAATGACAAAAATCATTACAAAAATCTACAATTTTTCCTGAATATTCATGTGTTTGAATATATAAAATAGAAAACAATAGAAGCACATTGGTTGATGTTACTAGACTTAAAACTTCTTATTATCAATTTGAAACAAGTCATGTAGAGGACAGAGAAAATTTGTGGAAGAAGGTGCTCTGGTCAGAGGAGATCAAATGCATTTTTTTTTTTTTGCCTACAAGTAAACACCTGTGAAAGATGGTGGTGGTGAGATCATCCTGTGGGAAAGCCTTTCTTTAGCAGGGATTTGGGAGCTGACCAGAGTTGATGCAATGGAGTCCATATACATTGAAACACTGTAAGAAAACAAGCTTAACGGCAAATGATCATGGTCTCAAAATAACGTGACAGCATTCCAAACTGTTCATAAAACTTTAATTAGACAAAGATTAAAAAGTCAAAAGTCAGTGGTCTGTCAACTGCAGGTGTTAGTTTTTAGCTAGCAGCAACCATTTATTCTCCACTGAATAAAACCATCATTTTTAACAACCACAAACATTTCATTTGTCAAACTGGTAATCAAAACTACCAATTTAAAAAAAAACTATAGTGTAAAACAAATACACAAGCCTGCAGTGGTCACAATGAATCATGGCATCAGCCAACTTTCTAAGAGATTGTAAAATAAAAGCCAGATAATCCACCAAGGATGTGTCACCTCTGATCTCAGCTGCCACCCTTCAGAGGGGATCAGCATTGTGCCAGATGAACCTGTTCTAGCAGGTGAATACCGTCAAATTTAAGCTTTTATTTTTTGTTAAGATTTATTACTTTAAAGAATAAAAAGCACATGTTTAGAAAAAAAAAAGGGTTGCAACAGCTGGGTAAACTGTGATGTCTGACTGATTTACAGCAGTTTCTTGTAAAATGAGTAACACAAAGATGACAGTAAAAGCACATTTTTGGGGGCTTAAGGGATATTTCTGTGTGAAATAGATGCATTTCCACATCAAAAATTGGTTTGTGTGATTGTGATCACTGAGAACATGATTCATTTATCACTTCGTATTCAAATTTAGACATTATGAGAACTAAACAATAGTCTGCCGCCATAAGTGACCCTCCTTTTCCCCTTTTATTCAGTCTCAGAGACAACACTGCAGTCAAGATGAGGCCATATTGTATTTACGGACAATACAAAAATAAGCATAGGCTGCTTTAATCAGGCTCTTCATACCACATCTAGCGCACTGACAATAATTACAGCCTGACAATATAAACAGGCTGTGGCCGAGGCTAACACGCAGAATGGGGAAAGATGACTTGATTTCTCCAAACCATCAGCTGCTGGGATGGCCATGCAACTATAAACAAAGACCAAATCATCACCAGTTCTGCTTACCTAATGAGAAAAACCACATCAGCTAAAGGTAATTTTCCTTGTTTTTATTAACTATGGCACTCATTTAGTCACATTTTAAAACAGTGGTGATTTTGGTGAGAAAAACAAAACAAAGTCTCACTGGAGGGTAGTGCTGTGGTACTGAAGACAAGTCTTATTCCCAAGACTAAAAGCCCCAGCATACTTTATCCAACAGTCGACACACAAGTCACGTGGCTGTGAATCGTCCATATTCACACACACCTTTCATACAACAACGCAGACCACTTTGGGGACACCACTCCCGGTTCGGTGTACAAGACATGCATCTTTTGTGTTGCTTTTACGAAACAGTCAAGGAGAAAACCCCACACTTTTCTGCAGGCAGCATGCCTAGGAGTTATTAACTATTCATCTGTCCTATTTTTCTAAGTTATTTAGTGAAGAATCATACAAAATGTACATAATTCTTCACTGCTTCACATAAATGTTGCTCAAAAAGTATCCATGTCTCCTGCAGATACAAAAACCAGATAGTGTAAGCAGAGTAGTTGAAGAGAAATATTCAAATATTCAATTTATTTATTTTTTTAAATAATTCTGGTTTATGACTATTAATGTATACTAGTGCTTTGTTTTCTCCTAAAGTTGTTGGTTATTAAAGAAGGTTTAGATAATACCTCTCTATGCTCCAAAAACAAAGATGGGTAAACCTTCTTTGTGCATAGCAAAGGTGTTTTGAGTATACAAAACAAATTACTAAGGCAGAAGGCTACAGTTTCATAAACCATTAGCTCTGTGGGTGAGACATTTTGTTCCACTTCTTTATTACCCCTGAACAGACATATGCATGTAAGTGCTAATGACTATGATTAAGGAAACCTGGATTAGGTCCTGCTGTGGTTTGCGCACGCTATAATGCAAAAAGGCAAACAGGAGGTTGGTTCTGTTTTGTGTAAATCTAAAAATAAAAAAATAAAAAAACACCAGAAAACACTCTCTTAAAGATGTACCACTTAATTGAAGTTTAAACTCTATACAATGTCTGTTCCACAAAATAGCAGTAAATGACACAGAATAGAGTAAACATGGCTGAAACCAAGTCATTACTCATACCCAAGGAGGGAGCCTCTGGGATAAACATCTCAACATCGTGGGTGTGCTAATGCAAAGTCATCAGTGAGAACACATTTAAAATGAAATTAAAAAAATTCAGTTGCAATAAGTCTCTAGGAGCCTTCATTTCACCATCGCTGTTAGAAATCTAATATTGTTTCCACTTCTACACAGTTTGAGACGAACAAACAGAAAAAAAAAGAGAAAAAGAACAGAAAGTAAGTATTGGTACTTGATCTGTAAATGTATAACAAGCACCCAACCCTAAATATGCCATGCCATTTAACTTTGAAAGACTAACACATTATGTCTTTTGTGGACCAGGAAAATCACTGCATAATGTGCTCAGTGGGCCAAAAGGTCACTTTGCTAGTCTGATAAAATTAGGCTCAAATGTCTGGAAGAGTTACAGTAACAGTGGCTGGCTAAGCTAGACAAAATAAATCAGCTAGCCACACAGAGAGCCACCAAGGGGGACCAGAGTGAGGGGCAACAGGTGGCTGTCAACTTAGAGAGAAAGAGGGCCATCATCCAATTAGAGTCTGTCTATCTCTCCCCAGGCTCCACTAAGCTCAGCCACGCACCAGCAGGGGACAGAAGAATCCACACTAGAGGGGGTTTCAAACAAATATTCACAACCACAGCCATATTGAACTCGTGACCTGTCGTGAAATCAATGAGAATCCACCAACAAGGTGATCAGCTACAGCGTTGTTTTACAAAAAGCTTAGAATATAAAATAGCTCCACAGTATCACTTACGTAGTTAGCGTCTAAACTCTCAGAAGAAAAGAAACCCTGAAGTTATCCACATAAGCAAACCTAATCTCTCTCTTATTCCTTGTGCATGTCACTAATTCTTTGATCAGCTGTCATATTTTAGGAAAGGACACAAGACTGCTGCATCCTCAGCTCCAGTCAAACATCTGACTCAGATCATGTTGACCTAATTTAAATAAACCCTGTGTAGGTGGATTTTACCTCAAGTGAAATTTGACAGTCTACAGCTTAATAACCTTTGCAGATTTTGAGTTATTTTTGCACTTCAAGCCGGCAGGAGGGGTGTGTGTTTAAGAGAAAATATTCCCCTCCTTCCTGTGCTACTGCTGAGGACATCATGTATCTGTAATGAACTCTGTGAGTTAATTACTTTTTAAAAGCCTGTTTAGTCATTTTATATGACAAAATAACATTAAATAAGGTAGCAAAACAAATAGCACCCACTTATCAGCACTGTATTTCCAGAAAGAGGCGGAACAAGCACGTCAGTGTAGTTAAACCGAAATCTGAAAGCCAACATCTGAATCAGATTGGACGCACGTGTGTCTGTACACATGCCGCCGCGTGTGCGTGTTTGCATGTGTTTCCACTCAGCTCTTAGTGCTGGTTCCCTCACATTACTCAAAAAACACAGAAACTCTCTCTGGCTCATGCCACTGCTCTGTTTTTTAGTATGTTGTGGAAGTGCTGTTAATTGTCACACAAATTAAGGCCCTGGGCCCCATCCCACAACTGCCACTGTTTAAGTTCAAAAAGGATGCAAAGGAAGCAATGTGCTACTAATACAGGTAATTAAAGCTCATATTATTTCCATGTGTAATATGAACAGATTAGGTTGGAGTTTATTACTTACCAATGCAGGCATGAACTCTGACTGAAAGCTGCGAACGAAGAATGATGCTGTGTTTCTTGGCCCTCCTGAAAAAAAAGAAGAAAGTGCTCAACAGTTTGTGTTTAGGTTATCAAACTAGAGATGCAGAAAAAAATAAGATTGTGTGTAAAATTGGACAATTTTCAGTTTGATAAGCCTTCAAAGGTGATCAGCCAGTCAAAAACTCATCCAGATCTATTCCCATCCAGAGAGCACCTTCAAAACTAAATAGAGTTTCAGTACGGCTGGTCTACCTATCTAGACCAGCCGTTGGCCAGATCACACCAACAAAAACACCATTTAGTGTGGATGCTGATAGAAGAACGTTCTAAGCTGGCTATTTTCAGCATCTGTGAAACGGTTTCCAGTGAAATCAGTGGAAGAGCAAAAATTTAACTCTCCCGCAGTGACGCTTTGGAGGACCATGGCAGATTTCATGATCAGACAACGGGAAAGTGATGGAGGTGTCCCATTAGCCTGTCAGTTCCCGAAACCACACAAAAACAATCCTTGTAAAAGCCCTACAGGACTACACACAGGGTAAAAAGCTTGAGAGTTCCAATGAATCCCATCTCTTTGGACTGTGAGATGGTTAAGAGCCTAATTAAAAGGAAACTTGCTACACTATATGTTCTGTGGAAAATGTCTGCTTTTCATTCATGCTACGAGGGATTCAAAACTTATAGCCAACATATGTGACACATAGGCCCCTAATATTAATGACTAGTAAGAACACAAACAAGGTTAAAATAAAATGTATTAAGTGTTGTTCTTGTGTCTTCTAATAATGTACTACAGCTCCTGAAGTTCTTGTACAACAATGCAAAATGGGCCTTACAAACTCAAAAACATGGAAAACATTATCAAAAATACATCAAAAAAGCTAGCTAGTCAAACTGATACTGAGAACTTAGGATTTAATTTTAGCTCAGAAGTCAGTAGACTTCTGGCTAAATTAGCTTATTTTCAAAAATCTGCGCTATACATTTTCTCCCGACATTTGTATTTTGGTCATAACAACACACCAAACTGGGAAAAATTCCTTTCCAAAACAGAAAAAAGACAGGAGTAACTTGGAGGTCATCTCCCCCACTGTGTAAATGGAAATGTGCCAAGAACCAATCACCATCCTGTCAGCTGCTTACAATAGCTGAATGAATCCAAAGCAAAGACAGCAACAAAGAACCTCGATTCAATTCAGTTTTAGAAGAGTGTTTTTGCTTTAAAATAGATAATCTTCCCATTTGAGGAGGTTCCTCTGCTGTGTGGACTAAACAGAAGTCAGAAAAATCTGCTGAAGGATAAAGTTGACACGCTTACTTTTTTTTTTTTTTACTGTTTGACACCTTAATTACAAGACAATTACTTATGACTTTCCAACATCTATCCTCTTTCTGTGTTACTAGGGTACACTATTAATTGTTTGAAATGCTTCTATTTGGCTCACGATGCGTCAAGAAGTTGGTTGGTAATCCAAATCAATCCATTTTTAGCTTGACCAATTACAAAACAATCAGAAAATTTAAAATGTTTTCTTCTTTCGATGTAGTTCCTCTTTACCAACAGAAACCTGTATTTTCATTACTTTTCCATTTCACACTTGCTGCTGTAGCCAGGTTGCCTTCAACTTTTTTCTATAAGTTTGCTCCAACGGACACTCTGAGCAAAATAATACTTGGGAGATTGAGTTAAAAAAAAGTTGTTTATTTATTTATTTTTTTACTTCTGAAAAAAAGTTTACAAAAGCCTAAATTGGAAATTGGTCAGAATTGTCTAATTGATTAATGTCTAAACTGGGATCTAAATGCAGCAGATCTCCATAGTTAGCTTTGAATTTTGCTGTTCAGGTCCACTCTGTTGTTTCTTTGGATGATAGATTGTGCCCCTAACCTCCCAAATATCTAAAGAAACCACAAACAAATCAGCTAGACACCAACACAGACAAGAGCACAGCAGGTATAACTGCACAACAACCCCCTCCTTCACACTACTGACAAATGGGCTTCTATGGTTGTGTGGTTGTTCAGGCTGGCTCAGAGCCAACGGCAGCCTGTCCTGGACCAGGAGTGGGTTTGACAGTCAAAGAAAAGGCTTGGCAACAAAGAAAGAAGCTCATACTAATGCTGTGTCACAAACAGGCAACATTGGGAGACAGACAAAACAGATTTTGTACCCCCGACTGATCAGCATTAAACTGCTCTGATATTATTTACAAAATGGGATTATATGTCAGAGAAAGCCTGCCTAAACTCACTATTTTTCAAATATAGCATCCTGCAAAAGGCAGAGGCAATACAGGAGCAACATCTGTCAACATAGGCCTTCCCCAGTGAGATGAGACAGCAAACAGGAACGTAATCCACTGTGATGCTGTCGAGGTAAACGGGTAACTAGAGCCATTTTGTCACGAATGCCTGTTTTCTCTCTGCAACGAGATACCTAAGCTTAACAAAGACCTGAGGCTGCACAGGCCGACATTCTTATTATCAAATTAACCAAACATGCATAGAATATAAGTGGGATTTTAAGGCACACCTCCAATGAAAATAAATATGAAAATTCAACACTGTTGTACAGGAAGGCCTCCAGATTCATATTCTCGCAACCCACTATGCAACTTTTAAGAAAGATAAGAGATAGGATAGGCATGATGCTATATAAGCAATCTAAACAAAGGGAACCTCTGAGATACAATTCCTAATAACATTTTAATAACCATCTGAAATATGTCATTCCTCAATGAGCTACACTTAATATACTGTAGGCATCAACCAAGACAATGACAAATTACATCGCCTTGTTACAATCTTTGTTGTATAATCTTGTCTGAAAGAATCTGCAGAGCTACCTAAAACAATAATCCACAAATTATTGTAGATGAAGAAGATGAGCAGTAAGCATTTCTGCATAAAACCAGACAGACCAGGAAAAGTGACACATATTGCTCTCATTTGTGTAAGACTCTTAAAATTGTTACACAAAATTGAGATTTTTCCTGCCATCAGCTATCACCATAGTCAATAACTCTTTGAAGAATCTAAATTAATGAGTTACAACAACATTCAATTTCTCTTTGGGATTAATACGGTATTTTGAATCTGAATCTGAATTTGAATTACAGTCATGATGCTACAGCAGCAATTCAGTAGAGCAGTTGACCAATCATTCTGCCAGAGCTGATAGCCTGGCTAACTTACCCCTTAAAACTCTTATCTTAGTATTAAGTATTAATTCATGCATGGTCTGTCAAAAGAACGACAGATAATCGCACCTTTTCAAACCCAAATAATCAGGTACAAATTACGGGAACAAGTTTCATCTCACATAAATTTTCTTTTTTTTTTCTTGCATTTGTTTTTTTTTTTTTAAACCAAATGCATTTTTTCTCTCCCAAAATAAGTTTATGTTTATTGTGACAGCTGGTTAGGTTATTTAGATTTTTGCATAGAGGTTTTTTGTTTTTTTTTTCCTTTGCATATTTTAACGTGTTTTATCTGTCATTCACAAGGGGCTGCTGCAAGATTCCCCACAGCTCTCCTGGTCACAACTTTGAATACGAAATTTCTTAATTTGCAAACATAAAAAATTACCTGCTTGTTTGTTTTTCTTAGTTTACTATAAATGTTGTAAAATCTTTGCATTATATTGCTAAGAAAGAAAAAAATAAATATTTGCAAGTTAAAGGTTTGAGTGGTGCACTTACATTTATGTGTTTAATTATCTGATTACACTTTTAAAAGCTTTATAATATTTATGTTCCCCATATCTATTCAGAGATGGTTATGCAACAACCTTATAATGGTGAGATACCTTTAGTGTATAAAACAGATAAACACTTGATTCCAGGTTTTAATTAAATTAAAAACAATAATTAACACAAATAGTCAATTACTTTGTCAATCAACTGCTACAGACAGAAACTGGGCCAACATGCTTTGTTTTCTGTAAGGTTCCTTCACTTCTTTCTAGGTTGCATCTTTAGTGAAGTTTATAGCACTGACTGGACATGGGCATGTCTGCCCAATCTAAACTCTCTAGCTTTATGTAGGAGAGCATTACTGGTCCTGTTTATGAAACACAAAATGTGTATCTAGAAAGTGAACACACACTCTTGGACTGCAGTTAAGACAGATCTTCCCCTCAAAGGCCCTCAAAGACCAATTAATGTGAAGAAGAAGGCTCACATTAATGAGCCTTCTTGTTCAGACTCAGCACTTCTTACCAAAGAAGCTCCTGCATCCGTGTCCACCAATAGACCACCAGCGTCTGATCTAGTCAGGTTAAGTTCTAATTTATAAGACAGACCATCTTTATGCTTTGGTAACATTTACACATGCACAGAAAAAAAGGTATTTACCAGACTGCTTTATATCGTCAGCAATATTCGTTAACTACAAAATACAGAAAGTGAAATAATAGTGCTTCAACTCTCTGTGTAAAGTTTAGCTGCAAGATTCTTTGACAACTTCTCTGGTTATTTTCAGATGCACATTTCTCCCTTCAATGAAAATCCTGTGTGTGCTGAGAGCAATGTCCAAGTCGGTCAGAAAAAAATTGTTGGAAAAAAGCGAAAGCAGAGCTCTCCTATGAGAAATGAACGGATATAATGAGAAACTGAATATTTGAGGCCTGCAGAGCTTGAACAGTTGGATTTTAATATGCCTGCCTTTTAAACGCTTGTCAAACACATCAAAAAACAGGCAATAAAACTAAGAAAAGCATTTTCAGCATAAAATTGTTGGCTTTTGCGTTTGAATTACGCGCACCAGTGAAATGCTATAAGCTGGAATACACACACACACACACACACGCACGCACGCACTGCACCAAAATAAAATATCCCATGCCAAATCAATTATGTAGTCACTAACTGCTCTGATCTTCTGAGGACAATCGAGGGAGTGGAGTCTTTCCTTAAGGACTTAAAACTTAACAAATAACCCTCCAATCAATGTCACATATGTCAGCAGAACCCTTGAATGTATCTCAACATTAGTTCAGTTCAATAGTTAATCAACATCATCATGGCCAGTTACACTGGAAGTACTCCAGCTGCCTAGTTTGTCCTTCAGAAGAAATAAAACTTTATAAACGTCTCAAAGGCAATGACATGCAAAAGTATTTTTACCGTTTGAACTTGTCCACATCGTCAAGTAACAATGAATTTTTATGTATTTTACTTGTAGCATATGTGGTAGATCAAGAGAAGTGGAGCATAATAGTAAAAGGAAAATGTGAAAAATGTGGCATACCCCTAAATAAATTATAACGAAACCTATTGCCTTCAGAAGTCGCTTATTTGTAAGCAGAGTTCACCTCTGTATAATCTAAGCTCAGCCTTTAGGAAACATTCTTTAACAAACAGCGTCAGGAAGCTCAAGGAATGCACCAGAGACGACATGAAGAAAGTGGCGAAGAAGTTTAAGTTATATAGCAATGTGTCAAGCTTTGATAATATTACTAAGCACTGTTCAATCTGAATAAATTAGGTATGTTTTCACAGCAAACCTAATAACACATGGATCTCCACCAAAACCGAAAGAGTAGGCAAGGAGAGCATTAGAGAAGCACCTCCATGGTTTCTTTGGAGGAGTTGCACATATCCATAGCTCAATCAAACAGATAAATCAAACACACCATCATTAAGGTGACATAAGAAAGTGGAAACACCAGGACGTGGTGATGTATTTGTTCAACATGGTCAGGTACGAGTTGATAGGAAGATAGAGATACATACAAAACAAAACTCTACAGAACAACAACAGATAAACAACCCTAAACAATAGATTTAAATCAAAGCATTTTATTGTGACAGAACAGATGAATAAAAGTCTATACTTAAATCTAGTTTAGGATCTGTTGTTCCAGGATACTCTCCATCTAATCGAAAAAAAATGGGTAGAAGCCTCGAGAAGTCTAGAGGTGCAAAGTTGGTAGAGATATACTCTAAAAAATTCAACTGTACCTAAAGATAGCTTAAAAAAAAAAAAAAAAAACGTTCACTAAAGCAAATAAGACCTGCATTTTCTTTAAGAGTCCTGGAAATGCATTGGTTCAGTCTCTCGTGGCTGCAAAATTTCAATAGCAAAACAACTACCTAAAGACAGAAATGCCTCAGCTCATGTCTTGGCAAACTGGTCAGTTAATAACTTGAAGAGAAGCTGCATCAGTGATGAGGCAGGAGGGTGAATGTACAACTCACAACTTTCTGTAGCCAAGCTACACAACATGGTGTGGAAGTGATTAAGGCCCTTAAGCTACCATGACATGAATATCTCCTGGCTCTGCAGCCCTCTGTCAGAGGATCATACTTTAATCTGATTGTAAAGACACTAAGTATGACACAGGCGCCTCAGGAATGTAACCTGTCGTTAATATCAATTACACATGGATCCAATTGCCAATAATCAAAAAGGTTCAGGAATGTTTTCAGTTGGTAGATAACTAGGGGGAAAAAAATGATGACATAATTTTGCTTAGGTTAGTGAAGCTGGTTGCTTTAGTTCACTTTTTCACGTACTCTGAATATTTCCTGACATTTTGAGTGATGGCAAAACAGAAAGAGTTAATAAAAAACTGAGAAAATAAAGGTGAAGTGTTTTATTACACCAGTTTGGCATTATTGTCATGAGATCAAAGTGTGCTGAACTGCAGGAGGTAAATTCCCGGGCACATTACCACCATAAAATAAACAGTAAGCAGAACTAACCATTATTTTTCACTAAATAATTGGCCAACCACCTTTACCCCCAGCCTCCTCTGATTTAATGACCTACATCCATACTACCACCTCATGCCAGCTGGCATGACACAATCCCTGGCAGCCTCGGCCTTTGACGCGAGAAGAAGTGGACCGCTTTAACCTCACAGCTCTCTGTAACCTCCCCATAAGCTCCCAACAATTCCAGCTGGAACTGGGAACGGACAGCACTCTCGATGTCCAACAGAAACACCAGGGCTGGGAGCCGCTTATGAATTCCAAGTTAGACAAATAAATCCATACATGTTTGCGGTACAGCTAACCAGGATCTCTCATGCCAACCTTTGGTTTGTGAACATCTAAAGTGGGCAGAGCATATACCTAGCATGCTCTACCGTTCATGTAAAACATATGGAGTCAATAAAGTGAAAGGCCAAACAAAGTGCATGAAACTGAAATTAAACTAACACAATTTAGAATCTCAATTTCGTCGTCTGTCCCCAGGAGTCATGTTAATGCAAAGTGTAGTTTTTTGTATCAGGCAGACTTTTCAGCAAAGGAAAATATTAGGCGCTTGCTACAACTGAAGTGTAAAACTGTGTGTACCTCAGTGATCTAATGAAAAACAGTGTCAATGTAAAAGAGATAGAGTGATTACTCATAAGACAAACCAAGAACCTAAGTGGTTTAGAATACGTCACTGCTGCCACACGATAAAGAACGCCAAGCGCTATAAAAGACATGGAAAAAGTTAGACCTCTGGTATGTAGCAAAAAGATGCAAGAGCTGCTGTCACACGGTTTCCTATCCTGATATGTATGCTGGGAATTTTAGGAAACAAATACTGTCGCATCTTTTAAATCTGCATTGCTTTTGAAGTGCTGCCTTTTTGAATTCAAACCACTCAACAGCATCAGTGTTACGTTAATTTTGTCAAGATGTTGCCATCTTGTTTTTCCCATATCTATGAAAGTATGCCACTTGAACTCTGAAAACAAGAACATACCTGTGTTCGTACTAGTTTTGGGACACACAGAGCCATAACATTCCACCCAGAGGCATACAGTTAAACTGTACTAAACTGAAAAGAAAGCTGGGATTTCACACCATAATATCAATAGATGTCTCGTGTTCTTCTTGTCTGTGAGAACTAAATATGAAAGCACTCTTTCTCAACATACTTATAATTTGAGCCCCACTTTGAGGACGTTTGCTTTTTTCACTTTTTAGTCAAAAAAATCGGGCGGGACACTAGAACATAAAGAATCATTTACAACAATTTTGAAGTAGATGGTGTTTTGAGGTCACCATTTGAGGTCAATTCTTACCAACAATGATAAATGTAAATATAAGCCCAACATCCAAAATCTGTGCATTTCTTCAAAATGATTAGGGATTTAACATCTTGGACTCTGTAGCATCATATATTACCATTTAGCATGGTTAGTATTACAAAATCAGTCTCTATGTAGAATGTGCTCTATCTTTGAGATTTCCAAAAGGAGCAAACCTTTTCCAATCCAGTAGGTGATAGACAGAGATCAAAATGTCAAAGAGATACATTTTAGTAATTTTTCTGCAGCATGCCCTGCCCATATGGTGTCTATTGAAACTCTTGCACTTCATTGCAGCCTGAATGAACTGCATAAATGACATGTTGCAGAAAATATTGTTCATTTTTCACAATATGTTCCATTTCTGTGTTTCTATTTCAAACAGCTAATTGATATTGAAGATAGCCAACTTTGAATCTACATAACTTGGTAACAGTCCCACCAAATAGTGTTGTTGTCAGTGCAAAATGGTGCAGCTTACTATAGTGCATAGACCAATTTTTGAACTTCCAACTGATGATTCAAAACAGCTTCTGCGGGATAAAATAGTGTCTCATTGATTTTCAGAGTCAAGAAGGCATTCTGAATTTAAGCAGGCTTTTACTTGTAAAACGGTGGAGTCATTAAAGACTTTTAGACCTTGACTTTTTTTAATAAACAAATCTAATGCCCTTGCATGAGTAGGAATCAGAACTCATTCAGCTAATGCCTGGAAAATGAATTTTTGAGTAATTCATCCAGTTTGGTTTTATTACCATTCCAAACACTGTGATTGGATCAGATTAGCCACAGAAATACAGCATGAATGACATTAACGTATATCCCTATAACCAACTACAGTATAACAGTTCCTTCTTATCAGATCTGAATTGCAGTCTCTCTCTCTTAAACAGTAATCATATTGCAGTGATTATGGTTGACTGCGAAAGCTAGGAGATATTTGGGTTGTTTTTAAAACCAGACTCCTGTAATCAGCAATTGTAAGTAAGTTACTCTTGAGTCATTTTTTATATATATATTTCTCTGGGTTGACAGCTAATTTAAAGCATGAACAATTGATTCCGGGAAAATCAGAGTCTGGCGTGTAATGTATATTACTGTATCCACCTGCTCAGTAGGGCCAGAAACTCTTGTATTTTCAGCTTTGTCTGGCATCTGTCCGACACAGAGCTTTTGAAGTGGAAGGAGTATACGACCAACTTTTTTTTTTTTTTTTTACAGCTGTGTTCAAGTTTATTTTAGTCTATAACTTCAGGCCAATAATGGAGAGTGTTTCTCATTCTGTGTGCTGTTTACAGCCTCTTTCTTCTTTTTTTTTTTCTTTTTGGTGTTTCCAAGTTTTGGCGATAGCAAAGGAAAAAGTTAAGCAACAGACAGAGAAGGATGCGATTGTTATCTTACCCTCCATCCTCCTGAAATCCCTCCAGTTCATCCTTCTGCTCTGCCAGGGTAGACTCCAAATCCAAATAGCTTCCATTATGGGACAGCTGGAGGGCGCAGTCATCCGGCTAAGCATGCAACCACACACACACACACACACATAAAGAGGTTAGATTTAACCAATGCAGTTTTGATCCATTCTTATTAGGTAAAACAAGTGACACCAAAACCCAGAGAAAGCTAAATTGTAAGAGTATATTACATTAACACTGTACTTATAATAAGACATGACAAGACAGTGCTTTTGTCAGCTCATGTCATAGCTCTTCGGCGATAAACACAATAAAGCTATGAAGGGTCAGAGCTGCTTTTCTGTCTGCTGTCTCTTATCTCTCTGCTCCAACCCCCACCATGTCCAATAAACTATCATCCAGCGCGATGATTTCACAGTGAGGGTATAATTCGTCTGGTCCTTAAAGGTTGTCATCACCCGACTCGGGTCAAGGAGATGAAGAATGAGAGCGTCTGTTCACTTGTCTGTTTGACCTCTAAATTGAAGATATTAACCTATTTATATTGGAGGTCTGTCGGCTCCGCAGGACCCCGGCTCCAGCAGTGAAGCAGAACACAGGAAAACAAATACCATTAAAAGAGTCCAAACATTTGATTTCAGGAGCAGAGACTTGGCACTGCTCCGCTGCACTAACACTCTGGGTGTCTAAAACAACATGTGGTATGGGTAGATCTGTTCGCTCTGCTCCGTAATGAAACACAAAGGAGGAGAGATTTGGAGGCAATCTCCAACATCTTTTTTATAATGAGCAACATGTGTAGTAGATAAGTAACATGTAGGATCTCTAACAACAGTCCATTTACTCCCAGACTGATGCACTACCACTTCCTTCCTTCATTCTGTATGTGACATTAAACATGATGGAGCAACACAGGAAGAGACTTTATGGCTTTGAAGTGTTCAGCCACTCTGTTTGCATTACTGCACTCTAAGACTGTGTCAAATTTTGGAACTGAGACAAAACATATGGTTAGATGGGATAGCTCTCAATCCCCCCCAACCCTCCTCCTGACTTTTTTTCTGATTCAGAGCTGCAGTCCCCTCTACTCACTGGTTCGGCAGATAACGATGTGAAAATATCCTTAAAACAAAAAAGATATTTTATTGCAGTTGCCATTTTTTTTATTTAAATTAAACTATCTTATTAAGTAGATCATAGAGAGTAGAAGCTTTCATTTAGTAATCCCTTAATATCCATTCAGCATATTTATTTATGCTAGTGCATCCATCTATCTAAGCCACTCTTTAGGAAGGACAAGAAACAGTGCCATAAAAGTAAGTAAGTCAAATGTATGTTGATGTGAAGTCATTAAAAAATAACTGCTTGCCTACACCTACCTGTACATGAAGTCAGAGCAACAATAAAAAGTTTTGAAGAAAAAAAAAAAGGGTTGCGTAAAATTTATTGAGCTAATGCACACAGTCAGGAAGATAAAAAAAATATTGTTTTCTTGGGTTCATCAAGTCATCATGGATGTTATCTACCTGAGAGTTGATGGTTTGAGAGACATGGCAGATGTAAATATGTAGTCTTCTAAAAGACCTTTAACTGGAATTGTCCTCTGATCAAAGGACCAGACAAGAAATGAGGTGGGAAAATTGATGAAAATATGTTGTATAGTGATAATAATGTACATAAACTATTCAAATTTGCAAAACTACAAAAACGGGCAACATGGTACTTTGTGTTAAAGCTTTTCTACAGTTGTTTGTCTCTCAGAGGTGTAACTTAGTAACCCTAGTAGGTTACTGATGATTGGAAGAAAGCTATCGGATAATGGACACGTTTGACTTAAAACAGGATTTGTGTTTGTAGTATATAGAATAATCGATTTATAGCTAAATACTTTACTTTTTATGATTTTATTCTGCTGCAATAACTGGCTTTTGCAAATGTTGAACAGGATTCAAAACTGTTATTTATCTGGTCTTTATTTTTATTTAAGAAATAAACTAGCAGCAAAAAGTATGAATGCCAACGTTTTCCAAAGATGATGTAACAGAACAAAATAACTTTAAAGAAATTAGTTATTCGTAAGTGCTTTTTTAAAGACTGGATCAGATACAGGAAGACACAGGGAGATAGAAAGAAAAGAGGAAAAACAAGCCCAGCAAAGCAAAGGATGTAAGATTATATGACATTAGAGAGAATCCAAGCATAAAGCATTCAAAATAAACCTGGTAAATTTATGACTTTGGTTTTCTACAGTGGTATTAATATAAAATGCAATGCAAAAAATAAGAAACTAATTCCCATTACCCCATACTGAACTACCAAAGAAACTTGGTTGTATTTTATTGAATCCAGGTCTTAATCCCCTTTACCTGTATGTTACACTCCAAGAACTGAATGAACCAAACAGAAAACAAGAGCAAAATCTTTGCTGTCTGTTTTTTCACTCTGTATTACCTTAAATAGACAAAGCACTGAATCAGTCCTGCAGCTGTAACCAATAATTAGCCAACTGTGGAACCAATAAATGACTAGCAGACCGACAAAAAGCAATGAGGCAAATTCAAAGCTTTCTGTTTCTCTCTGTATCCACACTTTCACTTCCACTCTTAACTCTCTTATATTTCCTCATTATAGAATCAGCCTGGATTACACATCACAGCTATTGGTACACAAGTAATGCAAGGCCAGGGTGGTGCACTCAATTGTCTCTAATCCAAGAATCGGAAGGAATGCATGTCACAACTTATCAGAAGCAGGGATTTGTTTGGCTGTCTCCTGCCCAGGACTTGAACCCACAGTAGCACTGCGATGGCCAAGTCCAGAGAAGTAACCGCAAGCACTCTGCTTGCACTGAGGTCTGGCCTCTCCCTTCAACAACCATGCTGCGGTCCACTGACCAGGGAGGCAGTGCATGGAAAAATGACTAAAAATAAACACCATGCAATTTCCAATTTAAAGTTTCTATCACACTCCAGTTTTTTATTCAAGCAAGGAGAGACATCTAGAAGCAAACAGCGTCGACTAAACACACCGTATGCACACCCCTGCATATTTATTACATGCACTGCCTCTGTAGTGCCTACCTTGCACATCTGTGTTTGCAAAGTGCAATAAACTCTAAGTCACACCAGATGAAATCCAGAAATATCCTTCATAAAGCTTTTGATGAAGCCACTTGGGGTCTTCTTTTGAAGGCATGTGACACCAAAGTACACCTGATGCATGAATGAGAAACCACAACAGTAATCTGAAGTTCCTGTCAGGCACAGTGTTGGACAATGCATTCTTTTGAAAGGGGCCTTCTGCTGCGACAACTCCTCAAAATGCATAGAGGAGAAAAACCTCAGCTCTGCATGACAATGAGAACAGCAATTCAAAGGAGGAACCTGTATTTTAAAGTGTTTTACATAACTTCTGATTTAACACAGCTTCTCATTATGGGGCCAGAAAAAATGCAGAAAAACAATTGTCTCTGAAGTTTAAATTGTTAACGTCACAGTCCAGAATTGGAATCAAACAGCAGCAGACCAGAAGCGGTATGACAGAGCTTTGATTTACAGATGCCTGCTAGCAAACATTAAGCACATTTCTTTACTGTGACACCAATAGGTGTGAAGTGATTCTCGCACCTGAGTTGTGGATCATTGCATCACCTCCAAAGTTATCCTAAATGCTGTTTGTTCGCAACCTCCTTAGGCCTTCACAGAACATGCTTGTTCTTTTTTAGCATAAAAACAACAGTTTTTATGCTAAAAAACTGTTGCATAAAGTCTCAAAAAAGGAGACTTTATGCAGCACATAATGTGTCATTTTTTATATGTTGCATAAAAATGATGCACATGTATAATGAGACTTATGTCATGACACATATTTTGTTGTGCCATGACAAAATATGGAAGAGTTCAAAAGGTAGGACTTTGCAAAGCACTGTAAATGCTAAAAACAGGATAAATTATTGCTTACAGGACATGCTTCAGATGCACTTTACATACTTTCTGGAGGACATACTGTGTCTTTATGACCTGCATTTGTATAGCGCTTTCCTGGAAGACTTGATAAACACTACTTTAGTCATTCACCCATTCATTCACACACTGATGGTGGAAAGCTACACTGTAGTCATAGCTACCCTAAGGAAGTCTGATAGAAGCAGGGCTGCTATTCAATTGGCGCCACCAGGCCCTCTGACCAGCACCAGCAGGGAAGGTGGGTGAGGTGTCTTGCCCAAGGGTTACAAGGATGAACTCCTACCTTCTAGGCTACTGTCGCCCTGTTTTTATTAGTAGAAAAAATGCCATAGCAAGACCACACACTCTGCACCCTACATGTTGACTTTAAACCTTTCTTCTTCCCAGGTGCTACTCTATGAATAACACAGTCCAATTTAATGCAGGGTTAACTACACCCATGCACAGATCTCCAAACTTCAGCTTTAGAAACTGACGACGACAGCTCAGAAACAGCACATGCAAGCTGTCTGAATCCCTGGACACCATGTGTGAACAGCACACTATTTATATCAGATTGACCTCTGAGCTCTGGGGCTGAAGGCTTGTTGCTTGAGCCATTTACAGGGTCACTCTTAAAACAAATTCTTTAAAGAATGTAAATCGAAGAACAACTTGCTACATACTGTGACACCATTGTTGTTGCTGAGATAAAGTGAATGAAATTACACCCTAGCGGTGATGCCAATGGATTGAAAACAAAGATTGGGCTCATTTCTAGTACGTCAGTGTTCTTTTGTTTTATATATTTTTCACTGCTACCTTCCATCTGAAACACTTCAAAGTTTCTCTGTCACATCCTGTCAATGGAAGCAAGCTGGCGTCTGAATGTGAAGCAAGCTTGTGGTAATCTACAACCACCAAAAAGCTTCCATCTCCCCAACTCTGTGTAAACAGTCTGCAATAACACAGATCTGACAGGACAACGAAAGACCCAAATTACATTTTGGGGTATGTGGCATCCCTATTAAACAAAGATAAAAGCACATTAAAGTATGATAGGTTCTTGACTTTGAAAGGTGAGTGGGTGATATTGCTTTTCAATGTACTTGAGTCCATATGGTCAAAACAGAAAGCCAAAACAAACATTTCTAAAGATTATGATGTTAGGAAGCCTTCAAAAGACATAGAAAGAAAAACAAACAGAAAGAAATTGAGCTATTCTTCTTGTTTTTCTGATCAAAACAATTGCACCATTCAAAACAAAAACATTTAGGTGACTTCAAGCTGTTTAAAAATAGCTGATATTGTCGAGAGAGGAAAAATCAAGCTGTTGCAAGATACATAATGTGGTAAGTATCACCTTGATCATGAAGATATGTTGAAATTGCGGCACATTCTAAAGAACAAGTTTGTCAATCTGACAAGGAAATCAGATCAACTCTTCCCAGCTGAGCATTTCATCCCAGACACTGTAACAGGAGCTGTGAAGTCACAGGTATACAATCCTGCATATTCAGTACAGTCTCTCAGCTTCATTAACAAATATTATGTTTATGAGGAATAAAAAGTTTTCTAGCAATGATGACAGACTGTGCCTTGCATTGAAACCAAACCTCTACAGTTTTTTTTTTCCTTTTTTTACATTTTGTCATGTAACATGTTTGTAATGTTTAATCTAAAAAGTGTGCATTTCAGTTCTACAAATTCATGTAAGTAACACTAGTAAATCGAGTGCCCCATGTGTGTAAGTTCAGTAACAGAAAGTATCAGGATTTTGTTAGAGGACATTAAAGTACCACAAGGACCAGTGGTACTTTAATGTTCTACTTGACCGGTCAAGGAGAAAGTTGCGGAGGAAACTTGGTGACTCGCCTAAGCCTAAACCTCTATGCTGGCCAAAAGGAGCACCAATCAAAGAAGTCAAGGGGTACATGTTAACTTGGGAAGAAGTGAAGAGATCCATAGCTCTGGTCGAACACTTTGCTGACAGATCAACTATTGGTCAGGCACCCCATAAGTTTGACCTTCATTGAGGAGCGCCAAAAGAAACCAATCAATAGTCTTGTCATCAGTTTGCCACAAAGCATTTAGGAAACACACCAAACATGAGGAAGAGCATATTCTGGTCAGATGAGAATAAAGTTAAACTTTTTTGGCCTACATGCAAAATGTAAAGTCTGGAGGAAAATGAACATGGCACATGTCACCCTAAATACATCATCCCTTTGGTGATGCACAGCAGTGGAAGCATCATGTCTTAGGGGTGCTTCAGGGATAGGGAAGCTATTCAAATACAAATGCATTTCACACTTTTCATTTGAGAGGAAAGTTGAAAAGTATTTATTTTCTACTTCACCATGATGAACTACTTCCTCTCGGTCTGTCAGAGGGTGAATATTTGAGCAAGGTATTGAATGAGTCCCTTTCCTTACAGGTATGCATTTATTTATTTTTTCAAAAAGTAATATCTCTAAGTCTAGAAAAAATACGTAGAACGTAAACTTTGTTGTTTTACATGTTCAAAATTAATTCATTACCAACAACCCTTCAGAAAAAGTAAGAGGTTTTCATTCCTGCATCACTGAGGGTAACTAAGGTAACCACTGTTTGGCTCCATCAGCATTTCTGCACCAGGTCCCTTGCTCAATGATCCAGCTTGGTTTGGTAACCTAGTAACCCCATCAACACGCTTAGGGGAATTGTTGGTTTAACTAAGAGTGTTCAAGTGTAGCTCAGCTCATTGAAGAATAACAACACAATCAATAAATGTTTGTATACATACCTTGTGTGGTGCTTTCAGCAGCCTGTGGACTCCAGCTATCTGATTGATCAGAGGAATATCTTCCCTAAAGGTATACAGAGGCGGTCTGGTGGGCTCTGGGAAATTGGTGCTGTTGAAAGGGTCGGTGTCATCTAAGAACTGCACCCTGCATGTAAGCGTAGCCATGATGTATCCATTCAAGGTGATATGAAGTGATCAGAATAGTGGATGCGACGCTGAAACCTCAGACACCAGCGCAACCCTCCTCCTTCTCCTTCTCCTCCTCCTGCTGCTGCTGCTGCTGCTGCTGCTGCTGCTGCTGCTGCTGCTGCTGCTGCTGCTGCGGGGGCTGCAAACTACCGGCAGGTTCTCTGCAGTGGCGATCTCCCGCACCCTGTTATCCTTGGAGCTTCCCCATGAGTTCCACACTGCGCAGATGGGGCTGCCGCAATATGTGGTCCGGGATAAGTCACTGGAAGACCGGACTGGTCAGAGCGCTGCCGAGGTGGACGGAGCGACAGTGTCCAAGGGCATTGCAGGCAGACTGCGGTGTTCGGACGGGACTGCTGCACTTGGTGTCTGGTCTGCGAGGAGAGCGATGCATAAACTCTGCCAGAGGGATTCAGCAGTCGGACCTCAGCCGGTGGACCCACAACAGCTCATGTTACAGGCGCAACCGTGACCTCTAGTGGCTAAAATAAAACGTGCAAAAAAAATATCGACGTTGCAGTTATGAATTAAAATGTTCCGCAGCAAAACACTCAAAATATAAAATGTCAATAAATATAATATATCGCATATGTTGTTTTATACAGCTATTTATTACATACATAATTATACATGTCAAGCATTTACATCCACCAAATTCTAAGTTCTGTTTTAAAGGGAATGCAAGCCAAGGCTGCTTGCATTGCACCATTCATACAAGGGGAAATTTAAAGTGCTTTACAGGAAGAACAAAATAACATTTCAATCTGGATAGACTCACACAGAGAAAGAGAAGCAGTTAGAACATTTTAATGAAATAAGTTCTTTGGCGCTCGAACCCGGCAGAAGACTAGCGAGCTGAGGATCACCGAGGGCGGTGATCCGATCAGACGAAGCTCGGATTAGTCTTCCCCC
>CAEGAG010155920.1:0-18719 GCA_903067065.1 Brachyrhaphis terrabensis
GTGCAGCGCCCCCACAGGCCAGGAGGGGAACAGGTTGGTTTGACTCAGAACCACAGCAGCTGGAGGTGGAGCAGATGATGGAGTTCTGGTCCCTGATTGAACTGAATGTATCTCACTATCAGGAGGAAAACATCCTGACAGCCTGGAGGCTCTACCGGCAGCTGGAGGTCACAGCAGTTTGTTCTCCAGGTCAGAGGATCTGAAGTTTTCTTGGTTTTTGTTGCTGAACGATGGAGGAGAGTATCTGACCTGCTGCCACGACTCACCGCTGACCTGAAACCAAAGCGTCTCTGCAGACGATGCTTTCACACAGAGAGAGGCTGTGAAGGCTGCCGACTTCATCTCACTCATCATCAGATGCCTGAATGGATGGAAGAAGGAACTGGGCCGCTGCCCCGGCCCCGCTGCCCCGGCCCTGCTTCCCCACTGCCCAACCCCACCGCCCCGGCCGCGCTGCCCCGCTGCCCGGCCGTTTCCAGCGGGGAGATTCTCCCTGATGATGTGACGTTTCTCTGCAGACTTTCCTTCTTTTCCTCTGGAGCTTCCTCTTCACTTCTTCCTTTGATTCTTCTTTTCCTTCTTGATAAACCTTGATGGAAATTGTTTGTGCAGCAACAAAAGGACCTTAATGGTCACTGCCTACAGATGCAACTCAATTAATGAAAATATCATCTCAAAGTTTATTTCAGTTCACAAAAAAATGATTATTCAGTCTTACAGCTGATGAGACACAAAATTCAGTTTTTCATACAAATAAAAAAGGATTTTTATCAAAGATGACCTACTGACCTGCATGTTCATGTGTTGTACAGTATTTACACTTAATATGTGGTTGTGGCTCATTTTGCATGGGTTGCTGCATTAATTAATGCAGATTGAATAAAATTACTGAGTTAAATCATTTTTGATGAGAGCATTTCCAGCTGCTCATATGGATGTTTTCCTAATACTTGATTTGTGTCTCCAAGTTTGCTTTAGAAGTGAATTTTAATTTATATTTTAAATTTATTTCAGTGCTTTCTCTTTCTTCTTCACTCTCTGCTTTATCGTTTTCCATTTTCAGTCACAAGCCTGATAGAAACCTGTTTAAAATAACAGATGAACTTTCTGCCTTTTTAACACCTTTGTCAAAAAAACTTAATTAAATTGATGTAATTGAACAATATGGAATAACTCAGAGTTAGAAAAATACTGCAGTGTAAAGTAGGTCATAGAACCAGCTGAGTAAAGTTCGACATCGTCTGCATAAAAATGCACTTCAGCCAAAAACTGGGGATAAAATGCAGCCTTGTGGGACTCCTTCTAAATGTTTTTCATAAAACTGGACTGTTCTCCATGTGGAAGAACAAACTGTCCACCAGAACGAAACGATCAAATCAAACAGTCACACTGGAAATTATTGGTGGAAATTTGAGGAGGGAAAAGAAAGCGGCGCGTGACGAGGGTCCGTCCTGCAGGACGATCCGTCAGCTGGAACCTGATTGATGACGGGAATAGATTTCCATCAGGGGAATCCGGCGAGATTTAAAGCTCCCAGGAAAACCAGGAAAGCAACAAAACGCTGACCGAGAGTTTTAGGTTCATGATTCAGCAATTTTTTCCCTCCACTGGATTTGAAAAAAAAAGATCCTGAGCAAATAATTTCAACAAGTTAATGTTACAAATACAGAATTTGAACTATTTGTTAGTCTTCATGTTGTTTTCCAGTGGTACAGGTCCAGTACTTTTCTTTCTTTCCCTCTTTCCTCCCGTTTCTTCTCCTGTTTTCTGTTTTGTCGTGGAGCGTCTGAGCCGGGCTCTCCTCTGGACGTCATGGCAACAGATGGCGGTTTGATTACCGAGCGGATGTTCCGATTTACGGCCCCCGGCGGCCCCTGGCCCTGCATCGTGTTTCAATTAAAGAGAGATTTGGAAGCGGCGCCGTAACCAGAGTCAGTCCTCATAATTCATTAAGACGAGCTCTGACGCGAGGAGGCGTCGATCCGAGGAGTTTGTTGGTTTTTCTCTGAGAAAATGGAGGAAAATACATGTTGGCAGGTTTCAAATATGAAACCAGCAGAGATGATGATAAAATTAGATTTTAAAGTTAAGAAATGCTGGATTGTTGTTTTTAAATATTCTAAACTTCGATTTGGGTTTGAAAACAGCTGCAGGAAACTTTTCTTTATGTGATCTGACACTGAATCCTGAGTTGATCCTCATGTAAAGTTTCCTGTTGCTGTTTGTTTGCAGAGGATCACAGTTTTCTGCCTTTTCTTGAAGCACATGTGCATATTATCTGGATATTTCTTCTCTTTTGTGGAACCTTGAACAGGAATGTTGAGAGAAAATTTGTGAAATAAATAGAAGTTTTGCACTTTGTGTGAAAAATTAAACCATTTCAAGTTGTAATGATGGAGGGCCAATATGAAAGTCAAGTACCCAAATATTTTAAGACGATTATAAGAAAAATAGAAAAACATAAATTATATAAAATCTGAGCGTTATTTAATTAATTTAGTTTAATTGACAATAAGAGCAAGTTAAAGAAAAGTGCAGCTAAAAGCAGCTTACAGTCAGACAGTAGAACAAAGTGAATAAAGTATGATATCATCTGCATAGAGCTTCATTTTAGTCAAAAACATGTTAACTAATGTTAATCTTTATGGCTGAACTTCAACAGGTTAAGTTTGATTTACTAATTATGTAAACTTCTTAACTCAGTTAAGTTTGTTTTTGTTTTTTTATTACAGTTTCTGTGTTTCTGGTACGCTGTAAATCTGACGCACAAGCGATTTCTGCTAACAGAGATGGATGAAGAATCTGATTCTCTCGACTCACTGGGAGTTAATTTCTGCTTCAAAAATCAAATTTGATGAGACGGAAGAGACTATTGTTGTGTTCAAGTTGTGCTAAAAGGAGTTAGCATGTCACTGGAGCCATTCTAGCCTAAAATAGCATCTCAATGCTAAACATGTAGCAGCTATGCTAATGTTACCGCCCACAGTTCGACCACTAACTTCAACACAGTGACTGCTTGTTTGTGAGGAAACGTCTTGCTAACGTTCCTTTCTTCTCTTTTGAATAGTTCACAACTTCGTCCTCATATTTTTTTATTCCATTTTCAAAATAAGAGCCTCCCTGAGTCCCAGATCGGGTGATGGAGGATTTCTTGGCTGTTTCAGTCGGTATGGATGTGATTTATGCTGTTACCTTTGGGAGTTAGAGGAGAGTGTCTAAACTTTTCAGATGTTGCCTCATGTGTTGCTGAGCAGCAGGAAGGTGACAGAGTTACGCCTCGGTAAGAAACGAGCCACGTTGAGACGCTGGAAGCCTGGAGTTGAACCTGAAGTTGCCTCACTCTGATCCGGCCTTGTAGAGCAGCAGGATAATCGCTGTAAGTTTGGAGTCTCGCTGTCGGGTCGTTGGCAGGTTTCTGATCTTAAAGCTGAAACAATCTGTCGTTATTCTCCTTAAAGGAGGCTGATAAAACCGACAAAGAAGGGGGATAAATAGTGTCGCAATTCATCAAACAGTTTGTGTGTTTGGCTGTGAAAGAAGCAACTTTAAGTTTCACGCAGTAGAAATGTCTAAAATTCTGTTGCATTTCACACTTTGGTTGTTAAAATTTCAGCTTTACTTTCACTGCTTCTCTTTGCGTTGCTGTGATGGACAAACAGAAGAAAACATTGTGTTTCTCCATATCCTGGGTTCAAATCCTGGTCTGCGGCCTTTCTACGAGGTGTTTGCATGTTCTTCTTGTCCATTTTCAGGCTGTGGCTCCTGCCACCTGGACACCTTTAAGCCTGGTTGTATTAGTCCAGTCCAGTAAAGATAGTGAAGGTTTGATCTGATGCTGAAGGAGCTGGGAGGCAGAGAAGGCGCTCTAACACTCGCCTGGGGATAAAGTGAATAAAAAGCAGCAGAGGTTGAACTCTGGATGACCACGGCGTCCTCACGCTGACTTTTCATCGCTTCATGAAAGAGACACGGAGTGTTTGCACTTGTAATGAGGTTTCTCAGTCTGGAGATACTGGGCTGTGAAATGTCACACGTTTATTTCCATTCCTCCCATCACACATGAACACAACCAGCACTAATTGCTTTGTATTAACATCCAGACGTCCAGGAGGTAATTGAATTTAAAGCGGCTCTTCTTCGCCTCGTCCTGCACAACCCGACTTATTAGAGTCTTAAACATCGTCACCTTTCTAAGCAGTTGATTCAACCAGCAAGCAGTTCTGCTGTCTCTGCTCTGCAGGGACGATGAGTAACCCAGAGCTTCACCTGCAACCTTCCACCAACCGTCACAGCGCACCTTATTACAGCACATTAAAAAACCATATGGGACATAATTGAGTCTAATAACCGCCAGTGAGGCAGTCAACTCAGGGGCGCCAGGTTCAGAGCCTGATACCTTGTTCATGTCTTTAATTAGCCTCTGCCTGTGTGAGCCGGCGGAGAACTGATGAAAACAGAGGCAGCTGTAACTGATGGCGGCCGGGCTGAAGGTGGAAACACCGTGGATATTTACAGAGGATCACTTACCGACGCAACGCAGGCGAACCCAGAGAATGATGATGAACTGGAAACCAGAGCAGGAAACTCAGGGAAAATTCATGGAGGTAGTGAAGGAGGACATGAGGGTTGATTCAGTAGGAAGAGGATGGAGAGAGAAAACGGCCTGTGATCTGCTGAGAAGATTAATAATGTTTTTGGTTTTATGGTCTTTCTTCTGCATAATATTATCATAGGATGATGAGGAGAGCAAATAAAACTCGGAACGTTTCATTTTGTGTAACAATCCGTTAGCAGTTATTACTCTTAAATCCAATTCCGGTTCGTTTGTGGAGGTGTGAATGAGTGAACTCTGGTCCACCTACAAACCTCTGTCTCTGTTTGGTTGAAGTGAAGTCTGGAACAGAACGAATGCATATGGGAACGCCAAGCGGACTGGAGACCGCTCCAAAAGCATTCTGGGTAAATGGTTCATGGTTCTTTACCAAAGGTGAAACAAAAACCCTCCAGTTGTTAAATTCTGATGCCTTTTTGGTTTCCATTTGGTGAAGAGGTAAGTTGGCTCAGTGTCGTTTCCTTCATTGGGTCTGGGCGCAGCGCCCCCACAGGCCATCAGCTGCTGTGACGGCCGGTTCTGCAGGACACTGGGTCCAAAGATTAAAACATGATTTCTTTTATTATTTATTTGCTGCCAGCCTCCGGCGCCGTCCTCAGTGACGGAGCTTTGAAGAGCGGCGGCTTTGATGGAAGTGAAATCTGATTTTCAGGGTCTTCTGTCCCGAGTCTGTCGGTTCCGTCAGTCACATCAGCAGAGCGAGTCCAGACGGTGATGAAGAGGCCGAAGAAAGGACCATTAACACAGCGACATGTTGACGACCAGTGGGATGGATTTCCACTTATTCTATAAATATTGATGCTGTCTGGTCGCTGTGGACTCACCAGTTAGCAGATGATCAAATCTTCATCATCAGACCTTTACATTCCTCCTCTTCTGGAATCTGACAGTCTGAGTCAGTATTGTCTAATTCATCAACTTTTTGCTACTTTCATGTTTCCAACCTCCTTCAGAACATGAAACGTTCCCAGAGTGTGAGATGAAGAGACTTTAAATCATAAATGTTCCCAATAAACCTCCTAATCTGCAAGCAGGCGCCTGAAAACCGTGGAGATGAAACAAAACTTTTAGATTCATCTTAGTTTTTAAGATCATTTCAAACAGAGCTGTAAACTCACAACCTGCCATTCATTATAATATTAACAGCACTGATAACTGGTCCAGTAAAATATTCAATAATAGTAGCGAGTCAGAGTGTTTAGTTTAGGACTGATTCCAGAATCCTGAAGCCTGGAATCACAACAAGCTGGACGTCTGTGAAGATCTGCTGACAGAAACCAGAGACGTCAGGAGGCTCTGGTGGGAGTTTTATTCCTCAGACTGGTTGGATTTTAACGCCTCAGTCACTGATCGGACCAGGAAGTAGAGCGGGTAAAAAAAGTTCTGAATGGCCTGTTTGGAGAACTGGGCCAGCTGAACAGGAGCTTTTAGATGTTTACATGTCAGAGTGAGAACTGCTCTGATAGTTTGTTTCTGCAGCCCAGAGGTCCAGAACCGGCCCGGCCTCCAGCCCACTCAGGCGCCAGCAGGCGGTGGATGGACTGAACAGCAGGTGGTCTTAATGCTGCTCAAGGCTGCGACTGTAAAAACATGAATGACTTTCAGGTGAAACTACTGCTGGTAAAAACATTTCTGTCCTTTTCAGACATTTTGCTGCAGATCTGCTGCTGTGTTTGGGATCATGGTTCTGTTGATGACCCAGCTGGAGCTTTTGGACTCATTGAAGAGCCATGATGGCCTCATATTAACACCAACCTGTTTGCTCCAGAGCTGCAACCTGAGCTAACTGAACTGCTGCTGTTTAATCCTGTGGAAACAGAAAAGATGTTTGTTGGTTTCAGTCACTGAAACTTTCTCTCTTTAGTGTAAATTTGGAGGAATTTGATGTTTTCTGAATGAAATGAACAAACTGCAGGCTGTTGGGTTCATTTATAGATCTGGATATTTACCTGTAAACAGTTTGTTGTGTTTGTTTCTCTCTGTTTTCTGTTAACTGAGTGAATTTGGACAGTTTAGCCTCACACAGCGGCTCAGTTTTGTCGGGTTTTTTCCCTGCCAGCCTGAAGGAGACGATGTGAGAACTGAAATGATTTCTGTTTCTGTCGCTGTAACAAGCAGCTTTCCTTGTTTCTGGCTGTTCAGGCGTGACCAGCTGGTCGCTGTAACACATTAGTGTTAAACTAAAGTGTCAGACTTTAAGCAGCAGATCAGCGGTGGTTACGGCTGAACCAACTGGGGTTAAAGTGTGAATTTCTGCCTCCTAACAACATGGCAGTGAACCCCTGCAGGCCCACTTTGTCTGATTAAAGTGATGTAACGGGAAGATGCTGCGTGTCGGCTTTCATCAGATGCTCTGGCTGCGGGTCTGGAGCTTTTTACTCTCAGCTCAGCGCTCAGCTGCATGCTTCCATGTTTTTCACTCATGTTGTGTGTTTTTGTCTGCAGGTGGAGCGGGAGATCGCCATCCTGAAACTCATCGAGCATCCTCACGTCCTGAAGCTGCACGATGTCTATGAAAACAAGAAATACCTGTAAGCTCCTTTTTAAAGGCTCATTTCAGCTTCTAGGTCTGTTTTCTAGATTAGATTTTCTGGCTGGAAAAATAAAAGCAAAAGGTTTGAATTTCTAATTGGGACATAAAAGTCAAAATGACCTGATTGGACATGAGGGAGATGGCACAGAGTCTCAACTCTTCACCGATGAGCCGTCATGTTTGACGGCTGCAGGAAGCCGGAGTACCCAGAGAGAAACCGGTCCTGTTCAGGGAGACTCCAGGCTGGGATTAAACCAGATTATCTCCTGAGTTCTGTCTGGATTAAAGTTTTCCTTAGAGGACAAAGAGAAAAAGCAGCATAACATCATGATAACTTTACAGTCAGAGATTGAAGTTTTAACGTATTAATGCACAATGAATCTGTGCTAACTTATCGGTTCTGGTCCAATAGGCAAAACTGGGTTGGTTGGATATATATATATATATATATATATATATATATTTTCAGGCCCACAGCATGATGCTGCCACCACCATGCCTGAAAGCTGCAGCAGTATATATATATATATATATATATATATATATATATATATATATATATTCCACCTGCTTCTTATTTTTTCCAATGATTGCTGCTAAAAACAGTTGAGATAATCGCTGGGTGTATTTCAGGCCTCTAAGTGATAAAAGAGTCTGGAAGTAAAGTTCAAAGGTCACTGCTTGCTACTGAATGTGAAGTAATAAAGTAATTGTGCAGCTAATGTCTGGTTTCTTTAATAGAGACAAGAGGATCAGGTTGTTTTCTCATTAAGTCTGAATTGTTGCTCCATCAGTCCAACCTGCAGCAGCTGCAGTTTTTCCTTCTCTTATTGTTTGCATTAATCTGCTGCGTGTTGCAGCCGCGCTCCAGCGGCGACGCTTAACGCGCCGCTCAATAATTGATAAATCCGCCGCCGTCGGATGGAACCTGAATTTGTTTTCCTAATGTTGCGAGGACGGCGGCGGACGGTCATCATGGATGCAAACAGAAAGTCCCGCGCTCACAAATCACAGCCGGCCGTGTTTCTAATTTAAACGGCTCTGACGGGGAAACGCTCCAGCGGATCCTTTAATCTGCTAATAAATCAGGCGGCGAGGACGGCGAGGCCGCGCGGCGATCAGGGATGTTCCTGAGATAAATCAGTCCTGGAGATGGATGAAACATTTTACAGCACAAACACGCAAAGCTGCAGATTTACTTCATACATCAACGGAGGTTAGAGCCGAACACGCTGTAGTTTATGACTGGATTATATGATTAATGTCTCCTTCAGCTGGATGGAGATGAAACAAAAGATTTAAATCTGGGCTGACAGGAAACCATCTGGAGATGAATTATGAATCAAATATTTGTTTTCTTTTGTTAGAAAAATACTAAAACTGACTGAATTTCTTTAAAGTTCAGATAAGGATAAAACAGAAACATAAAACAAACCAGATTCATCTGCTTGTGTCAGTTTATTGATGCAACATGCAATAAAGTTGCTTCAGCAGCAGCAAAGTAAAAGTTTAACAGCCAAAAAGGATCAAATAAAAGCAGAGAAAGAAAAACTGAAAACAATTAAATAAAAATAACAGCTAATAAAATCAGAACATTCTGAAAGTCTGTGTGCTGATATGTTTGTTAAAAACATTAATATTTCTGATTGATTCAACCATGTGAAAATCAGCTGCAACGGTCTAGTCAAAGTCCTTTTATAAAGTGGGGGATGAAATCTGAAACTCTGGGATAGATTTTAATTTCTTTTAGTATTTCCTGATAAATGAAACTGTAGATCTGACAGAGTGTTTGGATGGTGAGACGGTGTGATGACCTCTGACCTCTGCAGGTACCTGGTTCTGGAACACGTGTCCGGCGGGGAGCTGTTCGACTACCTGGTGAAGAAAGGCCGGCTGACGCCCAAAGAGGCCCGGAAGTTCTTCAGACAGATCATCTCAGCGCTGGACTTCTGCCACAGCCACTCCATCTGGTCCGTACTCACACTGCGGTTCTGCTCCGGTCCGGTTCGGTCTGCCGGGTTCAGAACCAGCCTGCTGTCCTGCTGCAGCTGCGGCCCGGACCAGAAGAACCCGATTCGTCTCCGGTGGATGAAAACGTCGGGTTTTAGTTTGAAGTGCAGAATATTCTCAGAATAACGTTGAGATGATTCCTGAAGCGTTCGCTCCGTTTTCGGCGGTTTCCTCTCCTCGCCAGCCGTTGCCGGGGGCGACGGTAGAGGCGGCGGCTCCTCTTGATCTCCTCTCATCTCCCTGAAACCTTTAGCTCCTCCACTCCTGGCCGCAGCTCTGCATCTAAAGAGCAACTGCACATCAAAGGTGCTGGACGTCGAGTGTTTGGCTCTGAAGGAATCCATTTATTCACTCTGTGTTTTTTACTGGACGAACCGCAGAGACACGACTGCAGGTTTTAACAAATGTTAGCTGTTTATGATCAAAAGCAGAAGTTTATTGTAAATGTTTGCAAAGAACACGTTATGATTTCAAGAAAATGTTTCACTTTGGGCTAAATGACTGAATTGCAGCAGCTGTCAGTCTGGAAGATCACAGACCAACAGAAACTCAGTCAACACAAAATGTTGACTGAATTTACACCAAAAGAAGGAAGATTTTACTTCTTCACAGTTTAAACAGAAAATAAATAAGAATTCAGGTCTCGCCTGAAATCTGTGTTGGCCAGAAAAGATTTGGTTTGTTTGGCTTTTTATTGTTTCTACTGACTTTGAAAACGTTTAGCGCATTTAGCTTTCCCTCAATTTAAGGCACTAAATTAATTTGTGAACCTTCAGTTGAATAAAGTTTGACTTTTGTGTTGAAGTTTTAGTGACGAATGAAACTGACTCTGTCTGTCCTCCTGTCTCTCTGTCCTCCTGTCCCTCTGTCCTCCTGTCTCTCTGTCCTCCTGTCCCTCTGTCCTCCTGTCTCTCTGTCCCTCTGTCCTCCTGTCTCTCTGTCCTCCTGTCTCTCTGTCCCTCTGTCCTCCTGTCTCTCTGTCCTCCTGTCTCTCTGTCCTCCTGTCCCTCTGTCCTCCTGTCTCTCTGTCCTCCTGTCCCTCTGTCTCTCTGTCCTCCTGTCCCTCTGTCTCTCTGTCCTCCTGTCCCTTTGTCCTCCTGTCTCTCTGTCCTCCTGTCCCTTTGTCCTCCTGTCTCTCTGTCCTCCTGTCTCTCTGTCCTCCTGCAGCCACAGAGATCTGAAGCCAGAGAACTTGTTGTTGGATGAGAAGAATAACATCAGGATAGCGGACTTCGGCATGGCGTCTCTGCAGGTCGGGGACAGTCTGCTGGAGACCAGCTGTGGGTGAGTTCTGACCTTTCACCTCATTATTACTTTTATTGAGTTTTATTGAGTTTGACCTGCATGATGACCGAACGGAGCAGCTGACCTGATGTGAGTGTTTGGAGTTTTCTGTAAGCGCTGCAGAATGTTAACGGTTCCGACCCGTTCAGCCAGAGTCAGGCGTGTAGAACTGCTAAATCCACGTCGCTCCTAAACGCATCACGGAGCAGAAACTGTCGTTATCATGTAATCAGCAGCTGGACGAGGTTTCTGACCTGCTGCTCGGTTCTGAGGGTCCGACTGAAACCGAACCACATGCAGGAAGAACTTAACAGGTTCTGAAACCCAAAATAAACATCATGAGTTAATGCAGAGATAAACATCTAACTCAAAACCTCAAAACATTTCATTTATTTAAATAATGGATTTAGTTTATCTGTTTTTATTAGATTTGTTTGAGAAGTTGTCTGTTGAGATGGAGATGCAAAGAGAAATGCTGAG
Source organism: Brachyrhaphis terrabensis (assembly GCA_903067065.1). NCBI lineage: Eukaryota > Metazoa > Chordata > Actinopteri > Cyprinodontiformes > Poeciliidae > Brachyrhaphis > Brachyrhaphis terrabensis. Next base: position 10,920 of record CAEGAG010155920.1, read on the forward strand.
ACCTATCAGACCAGCACTCAGATCAGAACCAGCCTGACGTCTCCTCCTCCGCGCTCCGACAGGTTCGGGTCGGATCGGCTCCACCGAGCGACGTTAATGAAACCCAAACGAAGGGAGTCCGGCAGGAAGCTGTGATCAGACGGCGTGTTGTGATGTGTCTGAGCGCCGCCAGTCGACCCGCTTCACTTCCATTTACATCATTAGGAATGTCATCAGCGGAGATGAAGTGTGTGTGTTTACACACTGCTGGGGGAACCGGGCTCTCCGCTTCGCTGGTTCTGATGAGGACCAGATGGAGGTTCTGCAGAACCGACCTGTCAGAAAAATACAACATTTTCATGCCGTTTGTCACATTTAAGCTGAAATATTTATTAGCAGATAAATTGTTTTTGTAGCTGTTTTAGATCTGCTAGGATCTGTTACACACTGAAAAACACAAAATCTAACCAAGATTAATTCACTATAACAAAACATTTCCCCGTGGAATAAGTGAAATAATCTGCCAGGAGATGAGAGCTTCTTCATCAATATTAAGGAACAAGATCCTTAATATGAAAAGTTCAGTTCAGTTTTGCTTTCAGTGAACTAAGATATTTGCAGCAGAAACTTGACCAAAATTACTTGCTAACATTTTGTGTTTTTACAGTGCAGGTTGATTAGTCGCCTTGTTTTATTTCCACATTTCAAGCAGTTGTTCAAAATGTGAAGTAGTGAATGTTTCTCCTGACAGTCTGACGCTCGCAGAGGATATATTTTCTGTTCTTTTGCATAAATATGTAAAAATAAACATAAAAAGACAAATAAAATGAAAAACTGAGGAGCTGCAAGGAGAGCAGCGAGATGGACATAAATTTACAATAATTGTATGAAAAGAAGTTTTCTGCAGGAGAAAACTTGAATCCAAAACTTCAAACTGACCTTCTAAAGCTGCTGGTTTAAATCTGCTTCAGATCAACCAGAAAATAAAAACTGTTTTCTTCCTGTTTTCCTCTCGGTTTCTTCCTCTCTCTCTGGTTTTGTGTGAACGGGTTTCGTGTGGAGCTTCTCCTCCAGACTAACGTCCGCTTTGCTCTGCTTTCAGATCGCCGCACTACGCCTGCCCGGAGGTCATCAGGGTGAGTGCTTTCTCTGCTTTCTCCTTTCTGTTCAGTAAGAGCTGCTCTTCCATCTCCGCTCTCTGCACTCCTCTTCCTCCTCCTCTTCATCACGTCGCCTCCAAACTCAAATGCACTCTCTTTGTATTTCATCTTCTAAAACCTGTTAGAGTTTTAGTCCGTATTTCTGCTTAATGCATCTGAACCTCCATAACCTCTGCTGAACTTTGAGTTAGTTTGATGTCAGTTTTCCATCTTTTTGTTGCAAAATCATTTTAATTTCTGAAATAAAAACTGATGAACTTCATGTCTGAGTTCAGGTTGAATCTTTCATCGCTGTGTTTTGTCTTCATTCAGGGAGAGAAATATGACGGGAGGAAAGCAGACGCATGGAGCTGCGGAGTCATCCTGTTTGCACTTTTAGTGGTGAGTAACCCTGCAGCATCTGCAGCATCACAGCTGCTGCAGCATCACAGCATCTGCAGCATCACAGCATCTGCAGCATCACGTGCAAACACGCTGATGACTGGAACACCCTCTACAGATTTAATAGGAGCTACAAATTTAATTCAATTTATAACAAAACAATCAGTTTATTCTGTTGGTTACATTTCTGAGTACATTTATAAGTTAAGTTCTGTAGCAAAAAAAACATCAAAAACTGAAATGACAACAGAAAAATAAACATGTTTAATATTTTTATTAATACAGTAAAAATATCAACAAGTTTTAAAAAATGACACATAAATTATGCAAAATGTTGCAGGATTTACTTTATTCATTTAATTTATTCCTGAAATATGGAAAAATCAAAAAATAAATTAGTTCACCATAGAAGTTAAATATTAGCAATAAACATTGTATTTTCTGTCAATATTTACACAATTTTTGATTACTTATAAATTATTCCAACAAGGTGAACAAATATTTCTGGATGATGAGAAGCAAAATAAAAAATGAAAACATGATGCAGTAAAAATACAAACATTGAACCAGGAAAACTTTCTGTTATTGAAAAGTAACAAATTAATGTCAGCAGATTTTTCCTGAGCTTAAACACAGAAACATTTTTATCTAAAAGAGTCAAAACCACAATCTGCTTTACAATTATTCTCATATTATTAGAATTAGTTTATGATGTTAAACAAAGTAACCATGGTTACTCTTCTTCTTCCTGCAGAGTCTTCGTCAGATTTCTCTCAGGTTTCACTCTGAGCTGCTTTCAGTCCTTGAGATTAAAACCGATGAAAACAAAAGATTTAAGGTTTTAAATGAAGTTTTTTCAGATTAAATGAATCAAAGCTGCTGCAGAAATAATTCAGAAAACTATGAGCTTCACTTTCCATCCAGATGGTGAGGAAGAGGAGGAAGAGGAGCTTCATCTTCCAACCTCTGGCGCTGCGAAACGCGACAGTGATGAGTGAGTCGCCACGGCAACGAGTTGATTGCTGTTTCTTCGCCGTGTGAAGCGAAGCGCGGCGGCGTCTTGATTAAGGCGGAGCGGGAAGATAAATGTCCCGGCCCGCGTTGTTGTGACAACTCGTTGCCGTGTCGACGGCCATCTGGTGATGAAGCCGTCCTCCTCGCCTCAGACGGCTTCATCACCGCCGTCGGGCCCGCTTCCTGTCTGACGGGCCCACTTCCTGTCTGACTGGCCCGCTTCCTGTCTGACTGGCCCACTTCCTGTCTGACGGGCCCACTTCCTGTCTGACTGGCCCACTTCCTGTCTGACTGGCCCACTTCCTGTCTGATGGGCCCACTTCCTGTCTGACTGGCCCACTTCCTGTCTGACTGGCCCACTTCCTGTCTGACGGGCCCGCTTCCTGTCTGACGGGCCCGCTTCCTGTCTGACTGGCCCGCTTCCTGTCTGACGGGCCCACTTCCTGTCTGACGGGCTCACTTCCTGTCTGATGGGCCCACTTCCTGTCCCACCGGTTCTGTTCTGAGATGAGACCACAGCATGGTGGTGGCAGCATCATGCTGATGGGAGATAAATCCAGAACAATCCTGGAGGAAATCGCTCTACTGGGATGGTTCAGATCAGGGGTGTCCAACATGTGGGTCGGGGGCCATTTGTGGTCCTCTGAGTGATTTTTGTGGCCTGGTTTTCCAGCTCATGTTGGAGTTTTAAAGTATTTTTAATATACAGAAATTTTCACTTCCTTTAAAAACACCAAACAATTTTAAACCTTTTAAAGCGAACAATGTGCCGTATTTTATCAGACATGTTTATGCATTAATTCAGACCTGATGGTTTTATTCAAGCAGGTTTTGGTGCATCTATTCAGTAAACCTGGTTAATAGAGCTGATAACATCCTAAAGTCTGCAGCTTTGTGTTCATGCTGGTTAAGATTCAGATATTTGATTTCTCATCATCATCGTCATCATGGCCTCTTCCTCTCAGGGCGCGCTGCCGTTCGACGACGACAACCTGAGGAACCTCCTGGAGAAGGTGAAGCTGGGAGTTTTCCACATGCCGCACTTCATCCCTCCGGACTGCCAGAACCTCCTGCGGGGGATGATCGAGGTGGACGCCGCCAAGCGTCTGACGGTGAGCCGCCGACCGAAGAGCCACGCGTCAGAAAAAATATTCTGAAATGATCTGACGAGTTTCCTGTCCTGTGGTTCCTCCTGCAGTTAGAGCAGATCCAGAAGCACACCTGGTATCTGTAAGTACAAACCTGAGTGTTTCTCATTATTAGAGCTGAAAAGAGGGAAAAACGAAGCAGGATGATGATGATGATGATGATGCTGTCATCAAAGCTAGTTTTTTTTTCATTTTGAAGAAGTGCGTCCATTAGACAGGAAGGAGAGCAGATCCTCTGATCTCTAATGGATTCACTGTTTGAGGCTCAGAAAAGCAGAAAATGTTGCTGATCAGAGGAAAAACATCGACTGTCTAATTTACTAAGATGTGACTCCAAAATGGCTGCCACCAAACTGTAAAAAATATTCAGCACTTTGGATGTTTTACCATTTAAAATTCATCCTGATCAACAGTTTGTCACGGAGATAAAAACAGCAGATCCGTTTCTTTCTTCACCTTCTGCTCGTTTTTCCTCCAATCATTTTATTCCAACAAACAGAAACAAAAAAAAACACAAACAGTAGAAGAAATAAACATAAATACAGTATCTAAGGATATTATAGAACATGTAAATTAATAAGCTTTGGTGTTAGCGTGACTAGCTAGCGTGGTAAAATATCTAAATGATAATCTGGGATTATGTTGACCTTTAACCTGGTTGATCAGTGAGGGTTAGACTTTAAAGACTTTAAAGCTTCACTATTCATATTTAACTCCACCTTTTAGTTCCCACAATCCTCTGCTGCTCCTCAGCAGCTGTGCCGTTTGTGTTGCAGGGCTGGGAAAAACGAGCCGGAGCCGGAGCAGCCGGTTCCCAGGAAGGTGTCCATCAGGATGCTGGGCGCGCCGGAGGAGATCGACCCGGACGTCCTGGAGAGCATGCACTCCCTGGGCTGCTTCCGGGACAAGGACAAGCTGACCAAAGACCTGCTGTCTGAGGAGTGAGTGAGACGGCCGACCGTCAGGCTGGTGGAGCGGCTCTGCACCGCCAGGCGCTCAGCTCCGTCTTCTCTCCTCAGTGACAACCAGGAGAAGATGATCTACTTCCTGCTGTTGGACCGGAAGGAGAGATACCCGAGCCAGGAGGACCAGAACCTGCCGCCGCGCAACGAGATCGGTACGTCTCTGCTGGGGTTCAGGCAACCAGAAGAAAAGAAATATTTAAGTTTCTATTTCAGCTTCTGGTTACAAATGTGGGGAATATTAAAATCTTGTTGTAGCAGAAGCAGGAAATGAATAAAATATGATTTTTCCACCAGTTTCCTTCATACTTGATGCAGATTCACTTTAAGGGAAGCTATTATACAAAAGTCACATTTGTCATATTTTTGTATTTCCATTTGTGTTTCTACTGCGTCTAAAAACAAACCAATCACTTAAAAAACACTCAGTCGCTTAGCAACCAAAGAGAAACTCCAGCATGTTTGGTCAGCTGGTTCTACTGCTGTACAATGGCTGCTGGAAAACACAAGAGTTTTGTTGTTGACTCACCATCCAGAAAGCACTTACTGCATTCTGGTTGGTTGTGCAGGAGGCTCCACTTCTGCTTTTCAAAGATGAACTAAAACAGTTCAAGATGGGCAGAACTGATCAGACTGAAATCTCACCATCTAATAACATGTTTGTATCTCCTATAGACCTGTCCTAACCTGTTCAAGGAAGTATAATGGGTGACCTTTAACCTTTGGGTCCTGACCTGTTGTTCTTCTCGTCCCGTCTCAGCAGATCCTCCCAGGAAGCGCGTCGACTCGCCCATGCTGAGCCGCCACGGCAAGCGGCGACCAGAGAGGAAGTCCATGGAGGTTCTGACCGTCACAGAGGGGGGGTCGCCCGTCCCGGTGCGGCGAGCCATCGACATGGCAACCCACGGTCAGAGGTGAGGCGCGGCGGCTGCCCGGGTCCATGTGCATGGTCCGACGCGTCTCTGGGTCAGATCAGATGTTTAAGGGATCATTTGGATCCACTGGGATCATTTTGATCTATTTAAACAGATCATGACAAACAGGAAGCTTCACTGAACTGCAGTTTAATCAATGATCCGTCGTGTCGTCCCTGATGTACGGTCCAGTCTCAGTGGGTTCGGTTCTGGTCCAGCGTGCCGGAGCATGGGTCAGATCTGGATCTGGGTCTGGATCCAGGTCTGGATCCGGACCCAGACCCGGGTCGGTGTGAGGAGGCCTGCATGCAGCATGCTGTCCTGCAGGACAGGAAGTTCTGCAGCTCTGAGGCTCTTTGTTTGTTTCTGATATGAAAAGTCAGGAGAAACTGAAACGTTTGAGTTTTTTCATTTCATAAAGATCTGAAATTATAACGATGAAGTTTATTTCTGTCTGATGCAAACCTCCAGATATTAGGGCTGCAAATAACAATTATCTTAATTATCAATTATTCTGGTGATTAATCAGATAAAAAAAACATTTTTATACATTATAAAATCCTAATAAACAAATAAATCAGTTTAGAGAAGAAAATCAACATTTGTCAGCAACAGCATTAGTTTAGTTTGATCATCATTAGGATGAATCTGCAGCTAAAGACAGCAGATCATCTGATCTTAGAGTTTCTGCTTTAGTACATAAATAACTGGATAAAAATGTTTCTTAATAGTTGTGGGGTTTTTTTTACAGACTTTATATCAGGTGAAGCTAAAGATGCAACCAGAGGATTTCTGGACAGAACAGATTTACAAACAAAAAAGTTTTCTTTTCATCTTAAATGTAAAATATTGAGTTGTTTTTATCTTTGTCTTATTTGCTACTCTAACTGATCTTTGAGCCAATGACCTTTTTCTGAATCTATAACGATTCATCGATTACTAAATTAGTTGATTATTTTAACAAACATCATTAATATGATGAATTGTTCCAGACCTGCATGTGAGGCTCGTTTTTCTGAGATTTTATTCTCCAGATTTCATTTTGTTTGCATGAACTGCAGCTTCAGATTAAATGAACAGGAAGTGACTCATCCTGGATGAATCACTTCCTGTTTCCATCCACTGGACAACATTTTGGTCCCTCTTTGGTTTAATTGAACCTTTTATGGGTCCAAACAGGAAAAACTAGATTTCCACCAGCTGAGATTCTAAGATCAACTGAAAACTGCTGGAACACGACTGGTTCTGTCCAAACTGGACCCAGTTTACCGTCAACTTGGACTGAAGATGAAAATCCAGTTTTATTGATTAAGTAAAGGGGCAAAGTGCTGAACAATACAATTTAAATAAAATACAACAACAACCATAAAACTGATGTTCAGATCTGAATGAGGCACCAATAAAAGAAAAACAGATCCAATCATTTTAACTGGTTTGGTCACCAGTGGAAGGTTTTAAACCAGATCAGTTGTTCTGGTGCCAGTTAAAGACGTGTTGCTGCGTTTTGTTGCTGCGTCTTGTTGCCGCCTGCAGGATGCGGCTCGTTACCGTAGTCCAGCCCAGTGGAACCAGATCTGGCACCAGAGTTCTGTTAAAGTGGACTAAACAGGCTGGTGTGAACGAAACATAAACTCTAAAGGTTTAAGGAAACAAAGTCTGAACCTCAACCAGGAAGACCTGCATATCATCGGCGCCACAGTGGACCAGACGGTACCAGAACTTCTAAAACTGGAGCTGAGGAAGCAGGGAAAGAGACCTAAGACTGAGCCCTGAGGAACTCCAGCTGAACCGCTCCAGAACCGCTCCAGACCTGCTCCAGAACCGCTCCAGAACCCTGCTCCAGAACCGCTCCAGAACCCTGCTCCAGAACCGCTCCAGAACCCTGCTCCAGTACCGCTCCAGAACCCTGCTCCAGAACCCGCTCCAGAACCCTGCTCCAGAACCCTGCTCCAGAACCGCTCCAGAACCCTGCTCCAGAACCGCTCCAGAACCGCTCCAGAACCCTGCTCCAGAACCGCTCCAGAACCACTCCAGACCTGCTCCAGAACCGCTCCAGACCTGCTCCAGAACCGCTCCAGAACCCTGCTCCAGAACCGCTCCAGAACCACTCCAGAACCCTGCTCCAGTACCGCTCCAGAACCCTGCTCCAGACCTGCTCCAGAACCGCTCCAGAACCCTGCTCCAGAACCCTGCTCCAGAACCCTTCTCCAGAACCGCTCCAGAACCCTGCTCCAGAACCCTG
>CAEGAG010155947.1:0-57119 GCA_903067065.1 Brachyrhaphis terrabensis
TCAATGTGGCCCGCTGAGGGTGGCCAATATGCTGAAGTGGCCCTTGGTGAAATTGAGTTTGACACCCCTGCTTTAGAAGTTTTCTGTTAAATTTAAATTATACAACTGATGTAATTGGTGCAAACACAGCACTTCACTCAGGTAGTCATCTTTAGTATCACAGCGTTCACAGTGTTAACACTTAAATACATCACTAAAATCAACTAAACATGTTTCAAATTTTGATTCAGAGTACTAAATACAGTGTGAACCTTTGGCAAAGAGAGCAACACTCTTGACAGAAGCTATCTTCTTTTGGGAATCAAACCATAACATTTAAATAATTTACAGATTTTATGTGCCAGGATTGTGTATCATTAATCGATTTTAAGCTTATGGAGCTGAAAAATGTTTGCTGAGGGGCCTCTCAGATTTTATCTGTCCGTTTATTTTAGTTTTGGGGAAACTGCAGGAAAAGGGACATGACATTGTTGAAACCTGCCTACATAATAAGCAATATTGGTTTAACTCTGGAAAAAAAAAATATATTTTAACTTACTTGAACTAGGAACAGCAATGAGCATGTATATAATAGAAATGCTTGATTTTAAAAAGTAACTTGTTATAAAAAGGCAATTGCACTAAAAGGTTCTGGGAAGATGACAAAAACAAAAAAAACCTTCATCCTTATCAAACATCACTCCCTCAGCGGACAGAGTGGACTTTACAAAACGTAAAATTAAATGTTGGAAGCAGTGAGATGACATCATTTCAAATGAAAGACATTCATGACCGTTTACACCAGATCATCTTTGACATGTTTAATGTGGTTATATAATTGCACACTGATGTCCCTTAGGGATGATTTTTCTGAACAACCCATCTGCAGGGGGAGTTGGGTCATCTGACAGCTGTTAATGACCAGAATTAGCATAAAAACATGCAAAATAAAGATTTGCCTTGCAAGCTCTGACCCTGATATTATTACAACAAGAACTCATGCTGTGTAGCTACATTAACAGTATTTACAATTTTCTTGAGCATCTTAAATGTGAGAGTATCAGCATTAAAAGGTATTTACTGATAAGTAGGGTCATACCACTTCTCTTGTGAAGATATAGTGCAAATTCAAAACAGTTCTATAATAAAACAAACATAGTGATTCAGAAACAAGTAGCATAGAGATGAAAATAAATCATTCAAAGGATTCTCTGTCGTAGAGTTGTGTAGCTCTAGTTTGTGCACTTAGAGTGCAGCTTTGATGAGAGCTGGACTGTTTGCTAATAAAAGGGTACTTTCTAAAGAATAAACCTTATCAACCCAACAAAGCTAACAGGGAGCACTGGCATTCTGACAGAAACATGGATAGCACATCAGTCTGAGAAATATGAGAAACCAAACTCCAACTGAAGGTGAGAGCCAATAATTTTCAGAAAATCGAACCTGGATGAACAATGTTGGAAAACAGTTTTTCTTTAATTTTTTATGTTCTTTTTTTTTACACTCAAAACCTTCAGACAAGAATAACCGGAGTAAATACAGCAAGTAGTTTCATTTATTAGGGGAAAAAGATGGCTGATGTATGTGTGTGTTAACATTGTTATTTTCTTTGAGCTTTACCACCCTAAAAAGTTACTGCCCTGGTCTGGGGCCATCAATGAAAGTTTTTTAAGGTTTGATCTGGTTTAACGAATTAAGTCTGGACTGGGGGCAAAAAAAGATGCTATCTTCAACAAACCTTGTCTTTTTTTGTTGTTGTTTTCAGCACTTCTGCCCCTCTTGATGTAATGATACCGTAGGCTGTGAAGTCAAACCATCCCCGGGCATCTTCACTGCATCTTATTTTTTGTAATTTTTGCTGCTTCATCTACTTGCCCCAGGCCTTTCGGCCAGTATTCACACCAGCTGATGGAGTTTATTTTTCCTTTTTAAACTTTCTTTTCATTCAGATAATTAACTCTGAATGAAAACATTTATTTTGCATTTGCTAACCTCTGTGTAACCAAGACTGCCCCTTTTCCCCCAATATGAACCAACACATCAAAACTGAAAACCTTATTAATACAAATTAATTGAAATGCTTTCATTTTAAATGCGTATTTCGCGTTAAAACAAATGCCACAAAAACACACACACGCGTCGGCCAAAGCGCTACAGTCTTTTGTGACGTAAGAGCAGCCGTGCCTTTAAAGCTGCTGGAAACCACTGCATGTTAATCCTGCTGGAGTCTGCACTGTGAGGACGGATTACAATCAACTCTAATGCACTTGAAGATGACAGGCTTCCCAGAAGCATTAATACAGTAGTCTCCTGATTCAATTTAACCTGGCATTGTGTTGACTTTTTAACAGAAATGTGAGGTTCATCAGCAGAAGCTGATCAGATCTCTGCGCGCTGCACACAGGAGTGATGCATTGAGGTTAACAGGTGCCCACCACCACCCCCTTTTTTTTTTTCTTCTTGGAAAGGAGTTTTCATTTTGGAGGTATGTGCGTTTTGAACTTAACACGAGGCTCTCAAGTTGTGCGAGCAAAATCAGCCCAGGGAAAAACTTGAGAAAACTATTGCTTTTTAAAAAAAAAAAAAAANCCTAAACTTTCCACGTATGAAATGAGTCGCACGGTTGCTCTGTTCAGTGCGACCAAACTCCTCCAGATCAAAGACAGAGTTAGATGAATGGACCGCAGGATGTTTTCTGGTCAGGGTGCTGTGAATTACAGCTTCAACCAGAGCGGTGGCCTGGAGCCCAGCGACCCGTCTGCGGGCGCGGCGAAGCTCTCGCCGGCTGGCTTCGTCGTGCTCTCCGTCTTCCTGGGCTTTATCATGACTTTCGGCTTCCTGAACAACTTCATAGTCCTGCTGCTGTTCTGCAAATTCAAGAAGCTGCGCACGCCGGTGAACATGCTGCTGCTCAACATCAGCGTCAGCGACATGCTGGTGTGTTTGTTTGGAACCACGCTCAGCTTCGCCTCCAGCATCCGGGGAAAGTGGCTGCTGGGGCGCGGCGGCTGCAGCTGGTACGGCTTCATCAACTCCTGCTTCGGTACGTGTCTTCTTCTGCTCTCACCGTCTCCAGCAGAACGTGTCCAACTCAATTTTTTTTTTTTTTTTTTTTTTCAATTTAGTGCATTGATTCGACTTTGTTTTTTTTTTTTATTTGAGTGTAACTTTTAATTATTAAGCCAACATAAATAACAAATGTAATTGGCATAAATCCTACAAGAGGGACAAATGTAACGTGTACTTGTAAGATACAGATGTCACAGGAGGAAGAGGGAACAGAGTGATATTTTTGTTAAACAAATTCCCATTTAGGCTTGGAATAGCTACAGTTTTCACACGTATCTGCAGCATTTCTTAAACTATAACTTTATGGTGCATTTAAAAATAAAAAGGATGACTGACTTGACTTTACAATGAAATCCCATCAGCTACTAACACACTGTCTATCTATAAAGCCCTAAAACAAACAGTTGCTACCCCTACTTAGCAAAGGAGATATGGCTTTGGATAGTTATTGCATAGATGATCATATTTCAGCTGGTAGCAGTGATCAGCCTTGTTTCTTAAACAACCATGTCTGAAGACACGTCCATGTGGTCAGGAGAAATATGTCATTTATTTTAGAAAGACTTAATTAAGTGGCATCCAGTAATGAAAACTGGATGCCACTAAATTCCAGTTTAGTGGCATCCACTAAACTGAAGTTTAGTTTAGTGGATGCCCTTAGAAGTTCCAGCAATCTAAGGGGATTGCTGGAACTTCCAAAATTTGGTGAAAAACCATCCAATGCATTATTCAGAACAGAAATTATTGTGGGGAACCATCATCTGTACGATAAGAAGTGTGTTTGTAAAAAATAAACTTTAAAGATTATGATTAGCAATTTCCTAAATGTGTGGTGAAACCAAAAACAGGAGAACTCACTGTTTTGTTTTGTTTTTCAGTAGTGAAAGTAAGAACATTTCCACAAATAGTGCGAAGGAAGCTCAAGGAATTGGGACAAAGCGGATCTGTGAGGGTAACCAGGGAAAAATGTTGCTGGGCAGCATAAAGATTGGAGTCTGGATCAATGGAAAAATGCCATGTGTGTTGATGAATGCAGATTTTACCCTGTTGCAGAAGAAGAGAGGCAGAGGAAGTGATACACCCATCATACCTTCTGTACAAGCCTGAAGGGGTATTGCTATGATCTGGGGTTGTTGCGGTCGGGCAGATCACAGACATATTTGTAGAGACAGTGCCAGGTTATTAGGCACTGCTCTCTCCCTGGTTACCTTAATAATTGAAAGATCTTTGGTTTCCACTCATTAACTATCTGTGTCTTTCATGATCATTTTACACATCTGAAATAAACTCTTGCAATTAAGGTAAATGTGTTGCCTTTCCGCCATCTGACTGGCAGCAACAAGTGGGGAAGCGAGAGTGCAAAAGTGGTCAATAGATAATTGCTCCATTCTGACCTTGAGCTGTCTTTCCAGTTATAGTTATTTTAACATGTAGTACAGATTATAAACTAGTTGAAATGAACAGAGCTTTTCAATAAGCTGACTATTTCAGTAAAGTTTGAAACGGCAGCAAATCTCTTAAATTGTTAAACCTAATTAGATGCTGCGCTGGATGAATTTTTATCTTGTACAATAGGGACAGAGAGGCTGATGGAGATTAGAGGCACTAATATTGTTTCTACTTGGGTAGCAATGCAATTATAAAAACAATTATTTTATATGTGGCAAATTTGCTTTCATTCAGAGCTTTAAAGCGCTTGTTCAACTAATAGTTTCTGACAGTTTGGGCAAGATTAGAAGATGGCTCAATGTTATTCTGACATGCACATTAGCAAGTGTTATATTATTACTGAATATTTCAAAGTTGGGTTAAATCTGTTGCATTTTTTTCATAAGGGGCTTTTACTGCAGAGCAAGATAGTTTTACTTACCATATTGTTTGCGCTGCGATGCACAAACTACAACTGTGACAGTTTGAAAATGGTGAAAAATTGCTTATTTAGTCATTAAGTAAAATGTCTGCTCAAATCTGCACTCGCTATAGAAAACTAAAATCCAATTTTTACAAACTATTTCACCATGTTCAAGATCCATTTTCCCTTAAAGACAAACCCTAAGGTTGGTTTTTTTTCTTATTAAACGCTGACAGGTCCCAGGGAGGTATATGTTTTGATGCCGATGCAGGGGATTGCAGAGCCTGTGGCTGAAGGCTTTTTGTGTATCTGTCCAGAAGGTGGTGTGACAGAGTAACGAATTGGATTCTCCAGTAACCGCTTCTGGAAATATTAGATAAGACTGCTGAGCTCATTTGCATTCTTGTTAGCTGCATATTGCAGGGATACTAGCTGAACAGCTGATATCAATGTGAAGTCCCTGGAGACTGGGCCATCAAGTGTGAGTGAACAAATAAACCCGACCCGAACAGCTTTAACATATGAAAAGCCCAAAAACTAAATTGTTTCTACCAATTACTAGACGATCCGTTGGTTCAGAGCATCACTTACCTGAAGAGCATCAAAATGGACATTTCCCTTTGCTTGATTTGACCAGAACCAACAGGCAAACAGTTACAGATTCATCATAGTGAGCCGGTAATAATATGTCCCCTGATGTTAAATGTAATAGCAGAGTTCTTCATAAGCATTTTACCTGCCATTTCTACAAATTTTACCTATTTTACTTGTCATTTTGCTACGTTAAATGATAGGCAGTGGTTAGGCTTGAGCTGCAAGTGAAAGACCAAATGTCACTCTATTCCATTAGCTGCTAAGTACAAGAGGCCACACAGACAGAAAATGCTTATTTCAAGGCGTGATTTTTAAAGCTTTCATAATTTGCTGTCAGGCTTCAGATAATTTCTGGTTTTCCACTTTCAATAATGTGAAGAGTGTCGAAAACCGACTCAAATGGCTTGTTAATTTTGTTCCCTTTAGCTGATATACAGTGCCTTGCAAAAGTAATCACACCCCTTGAACCTTTTCACATTTTGACTCATTGCGGCCATAAACCTCATTGTAAATTATTTTTTGCATCTTTGCTATGATAAATTGGGTCTGACTTTTTCATGGGCAAAAGTATCAGATTAGGGTCACATTCACCTGCTGTGTGAACGTAGCTCATCCTAGCAGGTTTGCTGCTGTGCCGTTCACTTTCCTTGTTCAAGTGATTGATTGCTCTGTGACTTGTTCAAGCTTGAAATGATGTTTCATATGCTAACTCTGCTTTTCGCATTTCTACAACTTCATCCCTGAATGGTCTGCTCTGTTTCTTGGCTTTCATGATGCTCTTTGTTCTCTTATCTTCTCTAACAAACCTCTGAGGTTTTCACAAAACTGCTGGATTTTTACTAAAATTTTATTATTTACAGGTGGACTCTGTTTGCTAGTTGGGTTACTTCTCAACAAATTTAGGTGCTCTGACTTTTTATTCTCAGATTCTTACTCCTAAATAAAGTAAAAATCTGAAGCTGAGGGGTTTTGTTAAATACAGAAACATTAAAAAAAAAAAAAAGTCAATTTCAAGTACTTTTTTTGCTATAATTTTATGGACATTTTCAGTTTTCAGACATTGACAGCTGGCACAGGGAATCGTTTTTTTGTATAATCTAATTTTTTTTGTTGTTAGACTGGAATTTACTTGTATTTTTGTTTTCCATGCTCTAGATGCAAAAACATTTTTCATTATTTTGTTTTTGTTCAGATTTGCTATTTCTCCTAGCTCTAAAGCTAAAAGTTTTATGTAATAATTTTTTTAATAATTTAATCATAGAATAAATTTCTTTTATTAGCAAATGGTCAAAAACATTTAATAGCTCATCGTTATTAAGACAACTTTTTCTTTAGGAGTATTAAGAGCAAAAATATTTCTTTGGATTATAAAGGTTGCTGACCTCAGTTGTTTTGCATAAATCCAATAAAAGTTTTGGTTTAACATGACAAAGTCTTAAACATATCTCTGCATACAGAACAAGAGACTTGAAAAGGTTTTTTGAGACAAGTACATTTCCTCACACAATAATCAAAATATCTCTAATTTCTCTGCACCTATGGAGCAGTTTTGAACTTAGTCTTACTTGTTTCTATATTCATGTTTGTTTGCTTTGTTATCATTTCACGGTGGGGATTTTGGTGAAGCATTAGGATAATTTCACATCCAAAAGCCATGAATATTTCATGCTGTGTTAAAAATGAGCAGGTGTTTGGACTTCGTTTTGCCTGGGGCTTCTATGCTGTGCTGAAGGCGCATGATTTCTGCATGAATAAAGCTTGATCCAGTGCCCTTCTGAATTCTCCTGTATGTTCTGTCGTGTCATAATACGTGCATATCTGGTGGAAAGCAGGCTGGGATTCTTAGAAATGAAAGTCTATTCCATTCAAATTTACAAAAAAAAAATACAAAGTTGGTCTTTGTACTCATATTTTGAGATTTATATAGTAATTGAAAAATACCTGGCACTTTACAGTGTTTGGGATTTTACCAATTAATTCCCTTGTTGGGGCAGCAGTACACAATCATTTACAGTTTTTGTGGGATCAATCAAATATAATGAATATTAACTTTAGTCATTGATTTCAGCAAGCTATTGTTTTTGCTCTTTTTCTTTTACTTCAGATAAGATTGCCAGGAGACTAACCAGAAAACCATAATCAAAGATTAATTTGCATTAAGTTGCAATGTCACGGTTGATCACCATATGCTCCAAGACTCCAGCAGGCTTGATTCAAACAGGGATAAAAATCAAGTAAGGCGCACAAAGGACCTCATCTATGCTCCTGAGGAATGGCAAAGACACAGACATCTGCCATCTTTTCCAACATCTGTGTCATACCTCGTCTTCTGTGCAATCACCTTTTCAATCTGTTTACCTTTTGTTCTTCTATATAAAACCAAATGCCAGGAGCCGGCCTGAGTGGGATGACTCATGCTCATCTGCTCTCAGTCTTTATGTATTGACTTTTACCTTGTGCGTGTGAGATTCCTGTCTACCTGTTGCCAGCTTCCACAGCATGCCTGATTGCTGATAGTGTTCGTTTCAAGTAAGCATGTTTTTTTTAAATAACACGGTCTTCTTTGTAACTTGGCCTTGCGTTTGCACGCCTCTCAGCATGGTATGTCCCTACAGGGAATCTTAACATTGCCAAATGTTGGGAAAAAAAAAACAAAAACAGACTTGCACCTGTAAATACACTGTTGTACTGTGATTTCTATAATGTATATACTATCTTTTACTGAGGTCGATCATTCCGGGGTTTTTTTCTCGATTAAAGGCTTTTGTTTTTAAAGAAAGGGTCTCTTCGTATGTTCAAAAGATGTTCCACTTTCATTTGTTGAATAGATCTTGTTCAGTTGCTTGTTGCACAGGCTCAAACCTCCTGGGTGTAGGGAAGGGTGTTCATCTGCTTTCAATCTGCTGGTTATTTAGACCAACAAATAGATTGAGTTGTTTCTGTGACATTCTGCATGCCCTCAGTAATTGTATTCTTGTTTTATTTTTTATCTCTTATCTTATATTTCCTGTGGCCTGAACTGGGAAGAAGCCTCTGTTTTTCACTGCATCATATCTTTGCTGCATCTGGCTTTTTAGACTCTGTCAGGCTAAGCGGTCTCATGATGAAAGTGAACTCCGGCTTTCTTTTGAGTACATCCCGATCAATTTGGAACTGATAATAGAAGAAGGTAAATCACACACCTCCCTTGACTTAATCTCATTTAAATACCACAGGTTCAGTGGTACAATAACATGAATTTACTCATCAAGAAGTTACCCATTCTACACTACGCCACTTTACGTTTACTTTTGAGGTCTGTACCTAACCTGTTTGTCAGTACAAATGAATTGTGTGCTAACCCAGGTCAGCTTGACTCGACGTTGGTTAATTGCATTTACTGAAAAGGCAATTTGTAATTTTGTCCTGTACACCCAGTGGGTTCACCCAATTCACATTATGTCAATAAGCAATAGATAGATCTTGTAATGGGTGCAACTGACTGGAGCACTTGTGCCAGCCATGAATTTGGCCCCAGGCAAAGAGACACATACAGAAAACTGATAAACACTGTCAGACTGAACGGTCTCATGATGAGAGTCAGCTCTGGCTTTCCTTTCAGTACATCCTGATCAATTCCCTATTTTTGCAAGTAGAAATAGGGAACTTAAAATATGATAGCTTCCACGCAAAAAGCTGAGTGAACATTTGCATTGTGTAAAATAAAAGAATTGAGAACAAAAAATGGGCACGAGTTGCTCTTAATGCTACTGCTATTATGAATTTCAATAAATGTTTGGTATTTGCCTTTCTAATTTACCTTTAGTGTTATATTTTTAATTTAAATCCTGGCACAGTTAAATGCTACAGAGAACTGATAAAAAGCTAATTAAATAAAGCATGTAATTGCTAAAGTAGGTTCATCTACAATGTCAGGCAACTACAGAAAGAAAAACTGCTTCAGCAACACGAGAAAGCAACAAAAAAATGTTTTACCTTAAAGTAATGTTGCTTTATAAACCCCAGAGCTTTCTCAGTTCCTTTCTTTTAAAGAAATGGTTGTCGAATAAATTAAGTGGCGAGATGATAGACAAGGCTATAATATACGTACTGTATAACAAAACAACAGCAGCGCACCCGCTAATAAGAAGTTAACTCCTTTGTTCATATTGAATACTCTTAGCCACAGACTATCCACACTGAGATTAGCCTTCTATTAATCAAGCTTTCAAAACAGTCTTGCTCATATTTTGCATAATATCAAGCTTGAATGTAATGCAATGCAGTGTTAAGATATGATCAATATGACAGTCGTCCCTCTTTCTGGTATTTTTTTTCCCTTATTTGCCTGATCCCTTGGTTTATTTGCTTAGTTTTTCCTCTTAATTTAACCAGCTTTGTCAGCCTGTGCAGGACAATAACTCTGTGCAACTTTGTTAGCTTGTGCAATATATAGTTCAGCTTATCTGCAAGATCATTTGGAAAACATGTATCAAACCTGTATTTAAAGCTTCTGTTGTCAAGTCTAAACAGTAGACATGTTTTAGATCACAAAACACAATGTAGTAAATGAGGGAATATTTTGGAGCATACAGTGCAAAAGAAAAATAAAACATTATTTTAGAGGGAATTTAGATTTTACGTCTGCAAAATAGCATTAGACCACAGTTATGTCAATTGCATTTTTGTGAATATATAAATGAAAAAAAAAAAAAAAAAAAATCCCAGGAGCTAAACTTCCCAGATGATTGCAAGTTATTTCACTGTAAATTAGGACTGAAACAATTCCTGGAGTGACTCGAGCAACTCGAATCACTCCAGGTAATCGATTATTAAATTTCCTCAGGGAAAATTGATCTGCCTCGAAGTTTTATTAAGTTATGTTTTATTATTTAATGCATTGCGCAGCGCTCTCACTTCCGCCTGAGTTGTTGATGAAAGCTAAGTGTCAGCACCATATTGTCCAATTTTCAAGTTCGGCCTGGGAGGATTTTACTGATTCATGATAATGTCCGGGTGTTTGTCGTTTTTCGGGGGACCATGAACATCCTTAAAATGACGGGAGCGATGCTTTGAGTACGGCGGGGATGAGCACAGCGGGATTATTTATACAGGTGAGCAGATAGACTGAACACTGTGGGCGGCTTTGCTTTAGATGTGCAGCTTTACTGACTAACCCCGAAAAATAAATTTCATATCATCCCGGTGGCGAATCGCATCTTGGCGGCACATAGCTGGTAGATGAGTTTATGTGTGTGACAAATGCAGGAGTCAAATCCCGTCGTTATCATGAACACAAGAGCTATAAATGTCTGGGCAAGGTCAGAGTTCATCTGTTAAACTGACTGAACAGCATAAACATAAACTAAAAGCTGTAGTATAGACATTTTTCATAATTGTACTTGTGAGCTTGCCTCTTTATCATTAAATTGAATAATTTCAGATTTTTGTATAACTTTTCTTCAGGTGAACTTAGAAAGTGAGCTTTTATTGTTACAGGTTAATTTTCTAAACTACAGAAAAGTTATTGTTAGGGAAGCTCACATGTGAAAAATTATTGTAAGAATAATTGATAGATTACTTGATTACTTAAATATTCGTTTGCAACAGCCCTACTGTAAATAAATTGGGTAAAACATAAATTTTGTAATCACAAACGGGTCTTTAAATCTAGATTCTGACAAATCTAGATTTATATTTTCATAAATATGCTTTTCATCACCTTGCTTTTATCTAGTTAAAGTGATGATTTTTATAATCACTGACAGACAACTTTATTAAAGACAACAATATTTTGATAGCATTTCTTGTGTTTTGCTGTGTTGGCCTTGTGATGCACTTGGTTTTTGTCAAGGCTTTTTTTTAAACCAGGATAAACCAGGGAGGAAACCTGTCCCTGACTTCATAACTTCACAACTTACAAAGACAGGAAGAGCTGGAGTACGTGCCCTGTTGTTGTCTTCACTTGTAGCGATAAAGAAGACACACACTCTGAAATGTTCTTACGGCTTTTTTCTCAACAGTGATTTTCTTATTGGTACTCTATGATAAAGGCCAGCTTCGTGGAATCCACAACTAATAGAAATTGTGAAGTGAATGGTGGTTCTTATTGGGAGCTGAATCCAAATGAAATGCAGAGTAAGCAATTTTGATATCTGTGAGTTCCTTTATTTTACTATTTTGGATTATATGTCAAATACTATGTTAGTTCTGCAAAATTAAAAATAAATAAATCAACACAAATAAAACCCAATATTTAGTGTAATAAAAAAGATAGGTATAATAACTTTTATTTTACTACATAATGATCTATGCTTTACTATTTTTCTTTACTTTTTTCTTCAATATACTCTGTAATGTCAGGCCTAGGTATTGACTGCCATGGAGGTTCTGTTTCTGGAAAAGGCTGGTCCAGTCAGTAGTTAGTGGTTACCAGTTTGTTTAATTCACCACTCCTTCCCTTTTCGAACCACTTGCATAGATTTAAGAAGCTAAATAAGATCAGAGATCCCTGTGAAAGTTGTCTGACTAATCAAATCTAAAAGGAATTTGAGTGACAATGTATTTTCTTTTTTTTTTCCCAGACAAAAACTAATTAAGTATTAAGTGCAGTTTGAAATACTATAGAAGACAAATTAATTTGACTTTATACCTTAACAAAATGTATTCAAACATTTCCTCTTGCTGTTGTTCGTTTAAATCAGACTGTCTGTTCATTCCTCAGTCTGCTGAGACTTATCTTTAAAAGACAATAAACTGACCACCTGCAGAGAGAAATCTTCAATTTTCTTGTTTTTTCCTTCAGAGGGATGTTCTTGTCTTAGTTTGATTGAGCCTTCACTCTTCTTGTCATTTGTTTTTGAACACACAAAGGACAAGAGACAATAGCAGACCTTTCAGAAAAATGAAACTAGAGGTCAGCTGCTGATTCTGGGTTTTATGATTAATGGTAGCATCTTAGAAATTAAGGCAACTATGCTTTTTATGTAGTTTTGCTGATTTGTTTGTAGAGATGGTTGTTATTTTAACTTTGATTTACTGCAAGTCTGGAATGATATGGTTGAACAAGTTGCATCTTAAATTTTCAAACTTTCACCACAAATTTGATTAATTTGCAAAATGTACAAACAAGACGCTTCTTGCAACAAACTATTAAAACAAGAATAGTTTTAATACTACAGGTAGCTAAGAAAAAAATATGCAGAAGACTTCACAAAGCAGTGGTAAATAAACCATGCCTGGTTCTGGTTTCTGCAGATTAGACTCTGTTATTAAAGAATAAAGGACTTAAGCTGTGTGTTATACTGATGTCATTATTAGTAAAGTGAAGAAAATATTTCTTGTATTTTCCTTGCTTTCATTTAGGACAATTAGGACATAACATTGTCCTAATTGTATGGTGGCTAAGTGACAAATTAAAATACTGTAACATCATAGCATTTAAAGATGGATTTAATTGTGGAAAACAAGCTTAACAGATGGTATTGCACATCACTCCTGTGATTAACAGTGTCTAGCAGCACAGATGCTCTAATCCACACTGGCAATATGATTGCTGTGTGTTCGGATACAAATATCCTTTCACATATTAATGCTCTATGAAAAGGTTTTGAAAATTTTGTAAATGTTTTTTGACTCGGCTGACTGATGAGAAAGAAAACTTTGTAAATCCAGAAATGAACAGGTGCTACTGCCCTGTGATAAGTGCTTCTCCATTTGCACGCTGCGTGAAATCCAGCGGCGAGCCGAAGTGTTGGGGTTTCATTTATATATAGGCAGATGTTTCTAAGAAAAGGGAAATGACTCCCCAGCTGAAGACATACAGGTAGAATAACCAAAATCATAAACATACGATGACATCAATTTTGGAAATAAACTGAAGTTGGTATTATTATTATTATTATTATTATTATTATCACGAGAACAGCAAATGCTCCAGGAAATAATTATAAACAACAAAGGAAATCAGTTAAAAGCTTTTTTCCTTTTTTTTTTTTTTGCCATAGACAGCATTTTAATAACTTCCAGACTGTTTAGGAAAAGAGGCAATTCCTCAATGGAAATCCTTGTTACGTGCTTCATGTAGCATGAAAGTCTCCCCTGGCTGTGTTGTAACTCAGTCCTTCTGAACCTTAAAAGAAAACTCCTGCTTTTTTCTTAAACAACTTGCTAAAGGCAGCATGAATATCTGATATTAATCTTTATTCTACTTGACATCAATCCCACTAGAGTCTTTTACCCAGAAACCAGAGAAGTACCAGGCACTGGATGTGTACAGATCTTGTCTCTGTGCCCACCCTCTTTTCCCATGGGTTGTGCATCTTAGAAACCTTTAGGAATAAGAGCTAATCTGAGAGCTGCTACAACTTGTTACGAACAGAACAAAGCGGGAAAAGCACAAGAAGGAGAGAGACTTTCACTGGGTTCTTTTTCTTTAATCTCTGATTAAAGCTCCTTGTCAGACTTTTCTGTTGAAGTTACTCGCCATACAGATACCCCTGCCATCTGATTTATGAAAAATGTTCAGTTACATAACAGCAGATCAGAAATCCGATGGCAGCAACTTGTTGCCTTTAGGCATCTAGAAAGAAAGCCGGTGATCAAACTGAGCATCAGAACTGGGGAAGAAAAGAGGTTACAGTAACTTTGAACTTGGCGTGATCTGATCTACTTTTCATTGATTAAGTTCAAAGTGCCTTATGTAATAAAAACACAATGAAAAGACATTTAAAAAATACAGTTAACAATCGACAAACCAGTGACAAATATTACATTTTCACAAGTGCCATCATCAAAATTGTCAAAACCCATCCAACATGTTGGCCAATATTCAAAGGCAACTCTAATCTTGATTTAAAGTAACTCACTGTTTCAGCTGTTTTGCCATTTTCTGAAAGTTTGTTTCAGATTTGTGGTACATAAAATCTGAATGCTGCTTCTCCATGTTTGGTTCTGGTTCTGGGGATGCAGAGCAGAGCAGAACCAGAAGCGCTGTACAAGTATTGGCCATTTACCATTTTTATCGTTTGTACTTTTCCTTTTTACTCAAACTCGTACATCAAAAACAAAAATGTTTGCGATGTGTGAGAGCAATGCATGGATTTCAGAAAAACTGGACAAGAACAAAGCGGTTGGTGGTCAGAGTACCTGTCAGAGAATCGAGTTTGAAAAGAATATCACCATAAATCAGCGCATGTGGAAATGATGAACCAGGTTTAATTTATTGCTCAGTGAGCAATCATTAACTCAAGCAGCAGTGAAGGCTTTGCTGCACCTCAGAGTGCTAGAAATGAAGGAGTCAGCTGATGGTTGAGAGGAGCTCTTCATTTAATCACCTGTCATAAGAATTTTTTTGGTTCATGCTCAAGTCTCTAATTTGTTATTGTTAGCCACATATCTGGAGGAGTAGTGATGTATGGGCGCTACATTCTTTGAGTAAATTCTCAGGGGAAAATTAGTGAAGTTGAAGGCTATCTAAAAAAGAAAAATTCAGCATAACAAAAGCTTTTAAAGTATTTGGTTGAATGTTTGTGATCTCCAACCCACTCTCAGTACCTCACACCTCCACTTCTTTGTTTTTGTACCCCAGGTATTGTATCCCTGATCTCACTGGTGATCCTCTCGTACGACCGCTACAGCACTCTGACTGTTTACAACAAGCGCGGACCAGACTACCGTAAGCCCCTGCTTGCTGTTGGGGGGTCTTGGCTTTACTCCTTGTTTTGGACAGTGCCTCCTCTGGTTGGCTGGAGCAGCTACGGCTTAGAGGGGGCTGGAACGAGCTGCTCCGTCTCCTGGACCGCTAAGACCGCTGAGTCACATGCCTACATCATCTGCCTGTTTATCTTCTGCCTGGGTCTGCCCATCCTCGTGATGATCTACTGCTACAGCCGCCTGCTCTGGGCAGTGAAACAGGTACAGTGGCGCTCGGTATTCACGTGTGCTCATTTGTAGAGGAACAATTATGGCACATCTTTCTACAATCCTGAAGACAAAATTACAAAAAGTGGCTGTAAATATTTTCAGCTCCCCAGAGCAACTTTATCCTGCTACTATTTCTGGTGAAGTATTCAAACGTCACCAGTTATTTTACTAAATTTAAGCATATTGTCCCACAACTATTTTTAGCATCTCAATCTTTTTATCTTTCAGCTTTTTATTTTTATTTTTATGTTAATTAATCCATAGTTTTGCAACAGTTATTCTAAAAATATGCCTTTACCAAAGATTAACACCAACTTTGGAAAAGGCTTTATTAATTAATACCTAAAATCTAGCCCTAGAGCACCAAAAGCTTTTCTCAAATTACAGCAGCCTCCAGGTTTAAATGAGTCCTTAAGAGAAAAAGTATGAACTATAAGATAATGCATTTTTTTCATATAGTAGCATTATTCTACACTGAGAAAACTCACTTTAGAAAATATTCATGTATATCTTTTACAAAATTACACAAATATTTTCACTTCTTCTGCGAATACTTTCTGTCCTTTACCAATAGGACATCAAATAGTCTTTTTTTTTGTTACATTTCACAAGATTAAAGCATGCAGGGGGAACGTTAGCCATCTGGCCAACCTGACACAAAATCAACCTGATTTTGAATTTGGATCATTGTCCTATTAAAAGATCCAATGGTGAACTACTTTTTTTTTGTTTTATTGCTATAAAGGCCCCAGGATTTTATTTGTATGTCAAAAGACCTCTGGAGGAAAAATGGGTCTAAAGCTTTATAGATCCTAATCTGTCCTGAAGTTCTTCTCTCCAAATTGATCCTTTGTTTCAGCCAGCTGGACTTTGTGTTGCCAAACAGTAAAATTTGAGTCTGTCATTATGCTAAAGTCCCAGGATTGCTTAGTGAACTCCTTATCCATATCCAGCTCACCCATACTTGTTTAAACTTTTGACTCTGACTTTAAATTTTTTCACATGTACCTTTCCTTATAGCTACTACATGATTTATTCAGATCTGCATATACCAGCCTTAGTAGTCAAAGATACTCTGATCAACATTAAAAAGGTAAATATAAATTGGAAATTGCTTCAGTGGGAAATTGACTGGAGTTCAATTCCAGAACTCAAGACCTTTGCTGTGTGTTCTTCATTCTCTCTGCCCTTTTACTGCCTGATTGCTGTCAATAAAGACCACTAGTGCCTCAAAATCCTTGGGTAAAAAGAAAAGGTTCAGTTATATTTATTTTGTAGGAATTGTTAGGATAAGATTTTGAAATAAATAAATAAATGGGAGAGGTTTTTTTATGCTCATAATGATTGTGAGATTTTCTAAAAGATTTTCATGTTGCTGCTGCAATAAAATATTCAATTTATGATTTATGGTTTTTCTTTTTAAGAAAGCAATTTTCTTTTTAAGCAGCAATTCTGACCAGTCTTAGTTGGATACTACAAATACAAGACATGCTCTTGAAGCACCTTCTAGTGTTGACCTCAATACTTTTCTCTCTGCCCTTGTTGCATTGTTGCAAATGTGCATTGATGCACATTTGCATTGATGCAAATGTGCATCAATGCAAATGCACATTTGCATTGATGCACCTACATCAATGCAAATGTAGGTGCAAACATACATTTGCACCTACAAATGTATGTTCTCATACAAAACACATTGTCATTTGTGAGTTGTTTTCAGAGTGTCCAAATTAACTGCATTTCAGTAGATTTTACCTTCAGTCAGTGGAGATATAGCATGTATAAGTCTTGTTGCACCATTTTTAGTCTATTATGTTCATGTGTTGTGTTCTTTGGTTCCTACATACCAATTACTGGGATGCGGTCATCCTTGTTCAAAGAGAAGATATTTCTGCCTTGTGTTTTGCATCCCCTGGTCACTGATTTGTAGACTGGAATTTCATTCTTCTATTTTTATCCACATCGAGGAAGGAGGGTTGTTGGTGCATGTAAACCTTAAAACGTGTCCAGAAATGTCCAGTGTTGACCGATGTCCATATTTGTTAGCCTGTATTCAGAGTCTGCCAGGTTGACATCTCACCATGCATTGAAATTTTATTTTGGTTACTACCTTGGCTGAGTTAGCATTGAGAAAGCTGTTTGCTGTAAGATGCAACAGAGAAAAACAAAAAAAAGAAGCTTACAAAAACCTGAATACAATGCCATTAAGTTGAGCTGTATTATGCTGTGTAATAGGAAAAACATCTTAAGCAGCTTAGCGGAAAGCTTTATGCCTGCATCCATTTTTTGAGATGAAATCTCTTCATCCTAAAGGCAAAACTTCATATAAAGAGACAGAGGGGAGTGCTGTAGGTAACTGCATCAGTGAACTGGAAACTTCCGGGCGAGGTTGTAATCCTCTTGTGTTCGTGTATCCATAGATAACTGAAAATAAACATATTTCCCTGTCAAATATGCGTGTACATTCAAGAAAGGAATCCGTTTCATTGTGTTTGTGTTGATGTGAGACTTTTGGAAATTACTGTGTAGTAAAGCACCATAATACATTATTTTATTGCATATTTATTCATTTTTTATATACTTTATTGCCCTCTTAATATGGAAATAAAGAGCTGAAAGTGTCTCCTTCCCCCCGGCTAGAAAACTTCCACTTATAGGTCCTGTATGTGTCTCTTTCTATGTGAGGACACAAATTCAAAACTAATAAGTAAAGTCATCTTGTGTTGCAGGACAATATCACCTTGTGTGGCGCTCGAGTAAGCCTCTGCCACTTCTGGCTAGGTGTGGCTTTATGTTGCATGCCATGTCACTATGGGAATGCATCTTTAGAAGAGTACACACTGATTCCACTAGCAAAAAACCCCCGTTAATATTTCAAAAATTAAATAAGAGTTTGAGCCGCTTGTCATGAGTTGGAGGGACACATTAGACACTTGTAACATCTTTTTTCAGCATTTCTTAAGGTTTGGTCACAACATTCTTCTAGATTGACTCTGGAGTCAGGCTAGGATTCAAGATTGTATTGTTCTTCATTTTGATTCACTTCCAAACTCTGTTGCAGAACCTGGTCTGCTGAAATTAGACTTTTCTCCACGTCATCCCCCCTGTTATCTGTGGAGTTCCTCAAGGATCCATCTTGCGACTCATCTTATTCAAACTGCACTTGATTTTTTTGGGTCTTATCATCCTTAATATATTGTATTTTACTTTTATGCATTCTGTGCATGCTCCTGAGTCCTAATGACACATTACCTGTTTTTCATCCATTTATTCATTGGCTATACCCACTTATGCTTGCAAGGTAGTAGAATGGGTGGTGCTTGTCTCAAGCCGTGAGACGTGGGATTCATTATGGACAGATTACCAGTCCATCACAGGGGAACAAAGAGACAACAAAGGCATTTTAATTAATTAACCAAACATGTATATTTGGACTGTGAACAGAAGCTGGAACACCTGACACTTGTAACCTAGCATGCGTGAGGAAAACATGCAGATTCCATGTAGAAAGACTGGGATTCGAACCCAGGACCTTCTTACTGCAAGGCAATAACAGCTGCAGGATCACTCAAAGTCATTTTGATAAATCTCAAATTCTAACACTAATTTCCATTACTAGAAGTGTTTTTGATTGGAAATTTAATTTGCGGGTCTCAAGATGAATTAACTGGACCTATATTTCAGAGAGCAGGAGAAAGTTGCAGGGGGATTATCACTGGCCTGCTCTTCTGACAAAGCCTAAACCACCCAGGCTTGTTGAGAGTTGTGGAGTTGCTTTAATCCATTTTAAAGCACTCTGGACCTCAGAGTGACCCCACCGTATCAATAAGCAGCTTTCACAAAGTGCCTACTAACTTAACAAATCTGCATGGGTTACATTAGATGAAGTACATTCTCTTAACTCATTACATTTATTGTCTCTGTCTTTGAGCCGTCATTTCGCTAATGTCGAGTAGAATAAAGAAATGCATTTGAATCTGTTTCACTGGGATTATACCTTCTGTCACAATAATTACTCACAAATGGATGGAAATCACAGTATAAGCAAAGAAGGATTAATTTGTCATACTTGATGGTAATTCAGTTTGAAGTCATTTATCTCTTAGTTTAATGCTGAATTTCTTTAATTAACTTTATAAACAAGGATAATTACTACAAATTAATCAGCAGGAAGTGGAAAAGCAGCACATGGAAAAACATACATACAGATGAATTCAGCTAAAGCTCAAAATCCAGAATTAGCTAAATTTAGTGATCCAGTCTTTCATACTTTTGTATTTAAGTCGTCTCTAATCAAGATCCAAATTTAGAAATCATGGAAATAACATTCATAATTTTTAAATTGACAACATGTTTTTAAATTATGTTGTGCTTTGATTACACCCAGCCATGGTAAAATGAAAAGTACATGCTTCTTTGATTCTTGGGTTTAGGATAACAGGACATGATAGAGTCATTTGGACTTAAGGTACTAAACTGTTAAAAATATGCATGATATTCCACACTCATTTATTAAACAAATAAATGAAACTAAAATGGAAAAGATCTATGTGGAATATCTAAGTAGACTTCGCTTGCAGAACAACCATTAGTTGCATTAACTAACACCGTTATTTACAATATTGCTTTTGTTCAACCCACCAGCACCAGTTCTGCTTCCCAACAGGGTCCCACTGGGTCCAAGTCAGTGAACCAGCAGTTCGCTGGCTAATTTTGAAAACAGACTAAGATTGTTTTGTCATGAAATTGTTACTTTACCAGAGAGAACTGAGAAACTGAGCATCAGCAATCCTGAAGGTTGAGATTTTGAAATATTCCTTAACGTAGATCACATCTTGTTTCAATCTAGTTGAGGTCTGTCTGGACAATTTTGAAACTTGAATTTTTGTCAGTCTTCATTTTTTTGACCTGGATTTCTATGTTTGTCTCTCTGAATCCATTCCTCAATGTGCTTAACAATTGCTATGAGCTGTTTGTGATGATATGCTGTCTATTACATTTTTCATTAAACATGGCAGTGTGTGTTCATTCCAGAGGTCTTGATGTTCCTTCAGGTGCAACTTTTCAAAACTAAGCTATACCGCCGTATTACTTTGAGACAGAAAAAAATGCTTTCTCATAGCAAATGTTCCAAACAAGAAACATTTGTTGAGTGTTTCAGTTTGTTAGGAGGATTTCCAACTCTAAAATGTTTTCTACTTCTCAAAAATCCTTCTCACAGTAGAAAGGACAGTTTGGCTCATAACCCAAACTCTTACTAATAATCATTTATTCAAGTAAATTTGATCACCACCACCACCTGACTTCTACTTTTCTTCTCAAATTCTCCTTTTTCTATTTTGACTTTCTTTAAACCTGGAGCTCAAGTGATACAAGAAACTTAAAAGTTTCTTAAGTGATACAAGAAAAAAAAAGTACAGCAGTGAAATTCTATCATTTATATTCTCATCAGGGAAAGCTATCAGGAAAAGTGGCATTTAGAGGAAAGTGAATGTGTATCATGACCCCACATGGATCATTTCTGGAGATAAAGAACATCATGAATACGGTAATCTCACTATAATCTTTAATGCTCAGATTACTTGATTTTTGGAAGAACACAATGTTTAATACTGCCATGATTCTCAACCCGTGATCAAGTACTACTAGTGGTACTCGGGATGCATTTAGTGATACTTATAGTAAAACCTGTTATTTATTTACAAGGTAAATATGAAGCAAATTAGATGTAATCTGCAGCTTATAAAAGCCAAACAGATACAACTCATACTGGGAGTGATGTGAGGATTATTTTAGGAACATTGAGGTAGAACCAAAAGCAGAAAACTGAATTGAAAACTGTCTGTTTTTAATTATTTTATGTTTAATTATTAGCTCAGAAGTTGAAAACCAGATCTAAGAAAACATCCACCCAAGTGAAGCATCATCTAGAAAAAGGTTGAAAAAGGATTTGCCAAATTCTGCACTCAAAGATCAGACTAGTTATCATTAGTAGAAGCTTTAGCAGTCTGTCAGCCTATACTTTGCTTTCAAATATAAAATAAGCTTTACAAATATTTATTGAGAAAACTCTCAGAAGAGCAAATAACTTCTTTATTAAGGGAGTTATCACAAATGCACGGCAGCCATATTGGTTTTTAAAAGTCTTAAACTTTCAACCTTGATCCAAAAAAGCTTGAAAGTTTGATGCTTGGGTTTATACATTCATACATTCTTTCTGCTTATTTACTCAACTTTTTATATGGATTTTTTATTCCCATTAAATGTTGCTGGAATTGAAAAGATCCCAAAAGGTCCAACTCCTGTTATACTAGAAATTATTGATTATATTGATAGATCTGTAGTTACTGATTGTTGCTAAAAGCTTGAGAATCATTTCATTGATAGCAACATAGTTTCATTGTAGCAAAAAATAGTATTAAAGTGGTTTATTTCCAACATTATCCTTTGACAATGACTATTTTTATAGTATTAAAGCTGGAGCCTCAGTTCTCAAGTTTGTTACTGACCAGTTAATAATTAAACTATTAAATTAATCATGCACTGCTAGAGGAACATAAACTCCACTGCAGCACAGGTAAAATATTATTGCACGTAGAAAATCTTAAATGGAAAAAAAATAAATTGAGTGCACATTCTGAATTCGCTTTAAGATTTTCTACAAAATGGAAAGGATTAGACAATGTTTAAAACATAAATGCCACCATATACATTTTTTGTGTCACTGTGGTGAAAAATTAAAATGTCTTTTAACTTTGAAGACTCTGAGAAACAAACTTTTAAATCAAAACTTGAGATTTAAAAGTGGTTTTTAAATCTCAAACTGAGAGCATTTTTAAACTGCTCTCAGTTTAAAAATTTAAACTGAGAGCAGTTTAAATTTTTATTAAATTTTACAGCAATTCTTTAATGGTCTCCCTTTCATACTGGAGTATTACTACCCTTTTGATGTTAAAAATCAGGCTCTTAATTGACACACACACACACACACACACACACACACACACACATATACCTAATGTATACAAAAATCACATACATCCACATATATACATACCATGAGGATCAATAAGCAGTAGCAGAATAAAGAACTAAATTGGTCGCAATGTGACTCCTTGAAATTGGGACTCTGTTTCTTTAAGAAGCTCCTGTTTTTTCTGACTCTCTGCCTTCAGTGTGAGATCACAACAATATTTGTCCATTGTGCTTTTTACAATAGTTCTTGTAAAAACAATGAGAGTTTCAAGGATTTCTCAAACATGAATGAGAGAATCAAAGCAAGACTCCAGGTATGTTTTTGATGAAAGAATAAGATTTATAACATGATGTAAAGCTCAAAAAGACAATTTTACATGACCCTCACCTTCTAAACCCTCTCCCCTTCTTTAAAAAACAGAATGAATAGTTAGAAACTATTTTTAAGCCATTTCTTATTTGAAAATTGTCAGAGCAAACCAGGTTTTACCTGGTCATAGTGCTTTCTCATCTAACGAACCAGGACATATACAATATCAGTATTCTACAAGAGTAATTTTGTAATTTTACTTAAAAACACATTATATGACTCTCAAATTTAAAAATGATTTCACTCACAAGAAAAGTTGCATGGAAATATAAATATTGGGAAAAATTTTAGTGTAGTTACACAACTTTCTTTGATAATGAAGTAATTTTTAACCTTGAGCTCGGTGAACATAATCATCTTCCTTCATTCTTGTTTTATCCTTTTAAAAAAGTTCTGAAGAAACAGGATAAGGAGATGTAATTACAACTGGCAAAATATTTGGCAATTAACTGGAAAACAATTCAATCAACTCAACTGAACTGAGAACAAACAGAGATATTGATTTTTAGTCATTTCTAGTAGATGATGATTAGTTAGTCCACATCTGTTGTAATAAATGGACTTTTATAGATCATATTTACTTTGCAAAATATGACTTTTCTCATATTCTTGTTTGAAATTTAGCTTAACATACTGTTTTCATAACCTTGGAACTCTCTTTACTTTTAAACAATGTATCATTACTTTTAAAGGAACTAAAACATACTACCATAAACTGTGACTTAAAGTACTTAATAGTTTGTTGTTTACAACATATGTTTGCTTGTCCACTGAAGCCCAGACGAGGTTCTGGATTTAAGTGGACAATTATGTGAGAAATGTGAGATTCATACTACTTGGATGAGTCCTTTTAATTTTGAGCCAAATTAATTCTGACATACTAAAATGTGTCTGAGCTGTTGGAAGGAAATGGTTTGTTGTGGGATAAACTTTCACTAGAAAATATCCAGGAAGTCACCCGAGTTTTCTTTTTGAACACCTGGCATAGCTGAACTTAGACAATGCAACACCAGTTTGGACTTTGTTCTTGTCCTGATCCATCCACCATGTTGGAATGAATCAGGAGTCCTCAAACTATTTGACCTTTGCCTCTCTGTCCAGCGTTCAGGCTTCATTGGTCTGTTTTAAATAGTTTGAGTTGAAAAGCAGACTTCTTAAAGATACACATGTGTATTTGCAACTTTTGAATCAGCTTTCTACCGCCTTAAGATGTAGTCCATCCCATAACATTTATGTAATGTCATTTTACATTTCATTTTAATTTATTTTATTAAGTATCAAAAACATAATGCAACAGAACATCATGCATTATATTAAGTAATTACCATAATTTTGGATTTTCATGAATTACAAGCCATGGTCATCAAAATGCACATAAATAAATGCGCCCACTCTTTTTGAACTGAATACGTGATGAAAATTTACTTTTAAGAAATTTTCAAATTTATTGATAATCACCTGTGGTCTCCTAGCACAATTATCTTTGTTGTCTGCATCTGAGACTCTCGTGTAGTTCGCCACTATCCTCCTTTATTCATAAATATTAGCATATTCATTATGGTGATCCACTAACATTATTCATGCTGGCATATTTTGATTCCTTTGGGGATGATTTCTTTTCTCATCAACAACTGAACTTGGGGAGCAGTTTCTATGAAAGGTGTGATTTAGGTTATCGTTGGAAAGAAAACAGATATTAGTGACATGTTGGAGCCCGTAAGTGAACAAAATGGTCAGCGAGTTTGTGCTTCAGGTTTTGATTTTGCGATGGGTTTGCTGTCTTTTAGACTTTAAAAAATAGTTTGTGAAACTTTGTAAATAAATAATTAGACCTGAAACATATTTAATTACCTGTTTATCATCATGTTTTATAAATTATCTTGTATTGTACAGGTGGTATTACTAATCATATTTTAGAAAAAATTCAGCCTTGTTTTTATTGTGCTTAAATGAAAAAAAAAAAAAAAACACTCGCAAAGTAATTGTCTTTTGTATCATTATAAAACAGCTTCTAAGATTAGGTATTGTTGTTCTCATTGTGGAGCTTTATTACCTCACAATGTTCCCAGGTGAGTGGGTGAAACAGTAATGCTTCCTATCTGTGTGATAACATGCAACAAAGGCTACTTCCTACACAAAATTGGCTGCATGCATGAAAAATATAATTGCTTTGCACCCAGGCATTATTGTTGTAAAAAACATGGAGGGTAGGTGACATTTCCAGCTCCCTCTGAAACAGCAGTGTGCTGGACATTTGCAGCTACTCTAAGTAGCAGGAGAAGTCTTTGCCATAATTGGAGCCCACCTTCTGTTGGCTCAGGATGAAATGAATCCCTGGAGGTTTTTTTAAAATGCTCTAAAAACCATCTAAAATGAATTTGTGAGAAAGCCCTGGGCTTTTTTTATTAAAAATCAAAAACATAATACAACAGAACATCATGCATTATATTAAGCCTCCTGTTATGTTTGTTTCTGATGTACAGCAATAGTGTTTAATCATCATACTGACAGAAACCAAAAAAATTCCTCCAAAACATTTTTGTATTTGATTATTGAATCCAATACTAACCATTTCAATCAATATTTGTGCAATGAAGTTTTTTTTTTTAATTTCTCACAAATAAAGGATCAATGACCAAAATTTACTCATTTGGACATAAAAAATGTAAATTCCATTTTTTATGGTAGCATTTGATGCATGTCCAAAAGGATTTCCAGTTTGTTGGCAGGAATGAAAAACTGCTGCTTGTGATGTTTGCAAAGGACTAAATGTTATGGAGGTTGAGCTGTAATTTATGAAGATTTAAATTCTGATTAGATAAATGCAACAGAGCAATTGGGAAACAATAACTGGATATTGGACATTGAGTGATTCAGTCAAATTCAGTCAGAGTAAAACGAAACTTTTAATTATTGACACAAACATTCAGTTGAAGAAACTCACAGCCCAGCTTGGATCACTGGTAATTATCCCTTATGTAAAGTAGAATCTAGATGTCATGTAATTCAATTATTGAATTTAATTAAGAATAACAAGATATTTACAGAAAATTAGAAAAGCTGGAGATAGCAGCTGCAAACAGAGATTGGAGAGTGGTTTTGTCTGTTTCTGTGAAAATACACAATTTTCTTGGTATTGTTGATGTTCAATGAGATTTAATGGAGGCAGAGCAATCATAGCTGAAAAGGGAGCTAAACATTTATCCTTGGGTTGGTGAGTATTTCTCATCTTTAGTTTTAAATCAAATTGTGTCAAGCTGTGATTATACTGATGTATTTCCCTTACAGAGATATTGCTTTTTTCCCCCCCTGAAGCATCAGAAGTCTCCTTATATACAACCTCTGGCTACATCACACGTTGATCATAGGTTACATTTTGCTAAATGCTTTTCCAACATTGTGAAATGTGTGTTTGGGGCTGAAAAGCTGTTTGTGTCCATGCATCTCATTATTAGTTTCCACCTTGAGCTGAACCCTCTTATTTATGAGGACTAAAATATTGAGGTCCTTACATTCAGGAGAGCGTTTCTTATTTGGAGGATAATTATAAAGATGTTTTCACAGGATAGGATTTTGTATTCAAAATGTTCTCTTTCAGCTGTTCTCTTTATCCAAAGCTTTTTATTTTGCCCAGGTGGTCTTTGTTGCTTATTTTCCTCTTTAATGGAGCCTGGAAATGTTTAATTTCTACATTTTTGCTGTTCTACTTTAAGCCAACTTTGATCCCTTTCTCTGTTGTTGTCCGACAGGTTGGGAAAATCCGGAAGACGGCAGCCAGAAGGAGAGAGTACCACATATTGTTTATGGTTCTGACTACAGCAGTGTGCTACCTGTTGTGCTGGATGCCGTACGGTGTCGTAGCCATGATGGCAACATTCGGCCCACCCAACATCATCAGTCCCGTTGCCAGCGTTGTCCCCTCTCTTCTGGCCAAGAGCAGCACCGTCATCAACCCTCTAATCTACATCCTGATGAATAAACAAGTGAGCAACCAGTATATTTTTTGCTGTATTATATAATTTTGGTATGTTTTTCAATTTTAGAATTAGTGACACAACACTTTGGCATGTTTCAACAATTTTATTCACACAGTAAAAAAGGAGATAACAGCTCAAATCATACAAATCCTCCATTTAAATATCATTCAAGTGTAAGAAGAACACTCACTGAATAATAAAAATCAAGATCACCCTAAGGCTGCTGGGAGTGAAACAGGACCTCCTATCACACTGAAGTATAACCTAAAATTAAATGCTGAACAATCCTTCAGAGGCAGTGTGGTCCAAACGTTCCCACCAAAGTAAATCAAAACAAGACATGAAAAGTAGGCCTCAAGAGAAAAAAAAAAAAGGCTGGAGAACGGGTTGAAAGAGGAAAAACTTTATCATCAGTGTCTAAACAATGTACTCTTTCACCACTTATCCACAAGCTAATGTCAACATTTTATACAGCTTCCGGTATTTAACACTGGCAATAAACAAATTAGTACTTTAAGGTCACAGGGAGAAACCTTAATTTCCCAGAAGTTGTGTCTTTATTCTGAGTTCTTGTTCCACTTTAAAAATCTGACAAACAATTTAAGGTGGAATTTGGCACAATACCGAATAAATGAAGTTGCCAGAAGGCATCAGAGACCAGCTGAATGCTATGTGGTCCACAAGCATGCAGTAAAAGAAAGATGCAAAAAATATCTTTGATAAAACAACAAAAACCTTAAAGCACAGTCGACTCCTACAACATTAATGACAATGATCTTCAGCACAACACAGTTTAAGACTCAGCCCTAATCCTGACTTTTGCATGCTCTGTGCAACGGAGAGTACAAATGTACAATATGTTCAGGGCTTTTATGCACGTTCAGTGTGCTACAATCACAACCACGTTAACACCCCTGCAGCGAAACCTGCAGCCTGCAAAAACATCAGTTTGTTTAGTCTTATTATAAGCCTTATTACTGGGGTTCTTAAAACAGACTGGGGTTGGGTATATGTTTATTTTGAAAAAGAAAAGTGTCAACAGGCCTAGCAAATGCTTCTAGTCTGTACTGGGAAGAGGGAGAATATTGACTACAGTTATTACTATGCATGGGCCTGCATTACATTCTTTTGGTACAATAACTACCTAAAAAAATCCCAATTAATAAGTAAATTTGAAAATAAAAATATTTAACATGATATAATTGCTTTGGTTTAAAAATAGAAAAACATTTTTTTTTTACTGCTGCTAAAAATACATATTTAATATCAGTCTAACATTACATATTAAATTTAATACTTTGACTATAGAAAGAATACAGAATGAATATCCACCACATTTATGTCCAACTGATTGTTGTGCCAACTAATGATAGCTGGTTAATTAGTTGGGCTATCTGCTGTGGCACATACTACAGTCTGTTGCTTAGCAGACATGATAATATCTTCATAACTGTAGAAATAACTTCAAATGTCTGCATGGGTTTTCGTGCTGATAAAGGGAAAATTTTACAAGCACAGCAAGTTGGCGGGAGAATGCGCCGGTCAACCCAGCACCTCCGCTTGCATCTCTTTAGAAAGTAGTAGCATAAAATGATTAAAACCAACTTTTCGAAACCTTGGCACACACTGACCTTAGGGCATGCCCACTTTCTAGAAACAGTTTGAACAGAATTTATTATATCTCATTGTGGGAAATGTTTTTATGGTTACACAATTTTGCATCAATGTGATGAAGTTTTTTTTTTTTTTTTTTTAACTAACGTCTAAGTAATTCACTGAATTATGCGTTATCTTAAGCATTGTGTGTACTACACATTATTTCACACTTATCAACCACAATATTGAAATCAGATGGGGAAAAGTATGTTGCTTTATTACTTGCTGTGAAATTCTCTCAAAACTGATTCTGGTAGTTTGACAGAATTTCCCTTAAAATGACATTTCAACCAAATCTCTCTCCAGGTCTGAAATTGTACTTGGCAACTATTTCCAAAAGGACTGTACACTACACTCCATAAGAGGAGCTGCTTTCTGAAAGAAATGTTTTGTCAGAATTAGTTTTTCTTCCCACAATGCAGGGAGTAGGGGAATTTAAAGTTACATATTCATGTATTAATGGATAACTTAAGATGTTCTGCATGGTCTGGCCAACATGCCAAAATTGGTTCTCTCATTCCAGTTTTTTCTCCGTCATGTCCTTGACCCCTTCTTGTCACAATGCCCTTTGAAAACTTTGCTTTCTTCCTCCTCTGCAAAACTTTTCCAACTTCCAGCAGCAGCTACCTGTGCTGCAATGCTAGAACTAATAAAGGCAAAAAACATGGCCTCCGTTTTAAATGTTATATTTCTTGAATTTGATTCAAGTCTAAATGCTAATTCTACTTTATTTTTGTTATAATCTCTCATCTTTAAAACTAAACACTTACGTTTTCAAATAACAACAAGGGTCTGCCGCCTCATTAAGAAGAGAAACACTTCTCTGAATCAACATCTCAGAACATGGAGATGAAAAACCTACAAACTCCAAATGGTTGTTAACCAAGAGTATGTTGGACAGCTGAGGTCCCACATAAAAAAGCATCTACACAACAAAAGACTGATGGTTTTAATGTGGTGACTGACCATGGCAGTTTCTCATAGTATTTGCAAAATCACAAATTTATATTAACACACCGTGTATTAAACACCAAAAGTGAAAAATGGCACTCGATTTTAAATACTTACTCATTTCTTTCATAAAATAAAGATTGAATAACTTAAAAAACAAACACATATCCAACCCAAGTCGAACCCC
Source organism: Brachyrhaphis terrabensis (assembly GCA_903067065.1). Classification (NCBI taxonomy): domain Eukaryota; kingdom Metazoa; phylum Chordata; class Actinopteri; order Cyprinodontiformes; family Poeciliidae; genus Brachyrhaphis; species Brachyrhaphis terrabensis. The sequence continues at coordinate 29,514 of CAEGAG010155947.1, forward strand.
AGACGCAGCTTTTTCCTTTCTACACTGCTGCAGCAGTTGCTTTCTTCACATGCCACATCTACAAATCTTTGATAAAACCACTACCGATTGCACACATTTATTAAAACACTTCCCTCAAGCCAAATATTTTCTGACCTTCATTCCCGTGCTGACTTTAAACGTCTACAGCTACTGCCAGATGTGGCACCGGCTCACTGCAAACACAAAGCAATCAAAACTTGGAGGCAAAGTAAATCCCGAAACATGGCTGGCCAAAAATCCCGGATTTTTAACCGTCTCTGTTCTGAGTGGATATTGGAACTCTGAACCATGGATAACTGTAAGGAATGCACTTTATCCAAAGTAATATCCCTGCGACGCATGTATGCAGACAGTACAGCAGAGGTGAGCTCCAGTACAGGGTTGGTCAAAGCAGGCAGTGGTAAAAATACATTCAATAAAGAGTGAAATGAGAGCAGAGAACGATAAACTAAAATCTGAGGGGCTGGTGATTGTTGAGGCAGAGCTGAGAAGTACATGACTGCAGGAAAATCCACTGCTCCACACAGCATCACAATCAAACTGGATGGCAATGCAGTCCTGCCGCAGAGTGTACTGCATTTATCTAAACAGTGACAAGGCAACCCGAGGAAAGTGTTCAGCTGACCACCAGGCACGGGGTAATGGTTGTTCTCAGCACCCGTTTTATTTTTTGGCCCCCATTTACGTTCATTTTTTACAAAACAAGTGCATCCTAAAAAAAACCCCCCAAAAAAACCTCAACTGTGATCAGACTGGTGACTGTCAGTCATCGTGCAAAGAACAGTGATTTTAGACCAATCATAACACCAGTAGTGAGAAACTAACGCCCTGGTGACGACTCAAAACTGCTTCTGATTCTCCTTCAAGATATGTACAGTAATGCGGATAATCTGTCTTTAAAAACTGCACATTCTTTTTGTTGCTGCAGTATGCCGAGACTTTTATGAAATTCAGAGTGACTCTTCTCTTCACTCACACCACTCTGGATTGTTAAAAAAGAAATCTGAAGTAATAAACTGTGGCTTTTCCTTTAAGTGGATTACCACCCATAAAACTGCAAAACTTTTTTTTTATATATATTTTTTTTAACATGACTGATACACACCAAGTTATTAAAAACTGACTTTCTATCTAAAACACTGATTTGTTGCTACCCTAGTCAGCTCCACAGCTAACGTGGCTCAGCTAAAGCAGAGTTATAGTGTTTTACCTCTCCAGTCTCTGTTCAAGTAAATTGTTATTAAAGAAGACAAGGTCTTTAGACAACCTCGGAGCTGATCCCTCCCATGAGGGCTATGGCTTATGCTCTTACTGGGGCTAATTGGAAACGAGTAAGCCTCAGCCTTCTTGTCTGCTGTGGCTTTATTGCAACTCTCCCTTGGTCAACCAGCAAAGACCAGTGTATGCAGTTTTTTATTTTATTTTTTTACTTTCAGGCTCAGAGGGTTTTATTATCTCAAATGTCACAGTCGATGGTGCTGAAGCCCGGAAGAGTTGCGCATCCCTTCCTGCGGAGGTCGCTCTCGAGCCCCGTATTGAGGCGCTGGATCAGGATCTTCTCGTAGAGGAGGGGGTGATAGGCGCCTAGTGTACAGGCAGCATCGTAGTAATGCTCGTGGTAGTGGCACAGGTCAGACTGCCTCATGGAGGGAATGTACTCGTACACGTGCACCTGCTCACACAGCGCCATCATCAGGAGAATGCCTGCAATGTCAATGTAAACAGGGAGAAAGTCCAGTGTTTATGTTTGAAATACTTGCAACCTTAAATTTACATATTTTCTGCAAACAAACTTTTTTTTTTTTTATTAAATGCTGATGTTTCTATTTCGCACCACTTTGCTAAAGAGTGGTGCGATGTTTGAGTTGTAGAAATGATTTGTCATTTCTGACACTCTCCTTGCCATGTCTCAGGAAAACTGTAAGACAGACTCAGTTTGTTCAAGCAACTCTGCTGCAGAGCAACGATGGTTCACGGTGCAAGCTGCGGTAGTAAGTTGACTCAGGATAAACGCCACCTAGTTTTCGGAAGCCGAAACCCCCAGGATACACAAATGCGTACTCTAAAACCTACTCTGGATTTTCACAAAGCCCACGTTCTGAAACGGGCCCCAGGGAAGAAACAACAGAAAACATGGATGAAAACAATGCATGCAGAGTGAGTTCGGTCCCCACAGCGTGCGCTGCAGGAGAGCTTCTTGCTGTGACATGCTGGGAACACAAAAGGCATTCAGCATAAATCCATATTAGTAGTTTTGTCATTCATCATTGCTCTGCTCTTTCCTGCTGATTTTGGTTTATCATTCAGTCCCCAATTGTTTTTGTGCTCCCAGCCCTAAATGTCTCCACATGTCTAAATCTTCTCCACTGTTGCTCTCTCCGTGTGAACATTGTCTGCAGACTGTCAAACTGTTTACATGTTTAGTAGGCCCCATTTTTTTCAATTATTCTTCCCATGCTGCTAAAAACCCTCGGAGCTTAAATATTGAACATGTCAAACGTTTATTTCTGTAAGTTCAGCATTTTCTTACTTTCTATAAACTTTTGCAACTTCTTTGTGTCTACTACAAATAACTTAATATTTGCACTTATTTGTGTTATTGTTGTGCTGTTATTTCCCTGTATGTTTGGATCATCTGTGTTACATTTGGTGGAAGTTTCAAGTCAAAAACCCCATTAGAAACATATTTACTTAGAAGTGTGTTGATGTGCTCAATCGTTTTTTCTGTGGCATAAAGTGCAAAACAAAACAAAATACTTATAGGTATATACACCTATCATTATGAATAAGCTGATGTGTAAAAACAGAAAATGGTGTCTGTTTTGTCCTGTGATGTTGGCAAATGGTGACACTGCTAGCATAGAAGATGAATGGATATAATAGCATTTTTTTTCATGTTACAGCTCAGTTCCAGAATATCTAGAAAGGAAAATACTTTTATCTTCATGACGACACCCTGAAGAGATATTTATCACAATTTACAGTAAATTACTCTTCAAGTAATTGCACATTTTCTTGTCAATTTTCCACAACTGAACCGCTGAGACATTAGAAGTTTGTTCTGTTCTTTATTATTACCTGCTGTGATGCCCTCTGTTTTAATTTGGAAACTAAACAGATCAACATGTTTGTAGGAATACTCTGTGCAAACACATTAGATAAAAGAAAAAGTCCCGATCCACAGAGACTCTTTGTCTCTTAAAGATGAGGAGAAATCTGTTCACTGTGTTTCTTTATCTTTTTTGTCCTTCTGCTTCTCAGTTCTACAGGTGTTTCCTGGACCTGTTCCACTGCGCTCACTGGTCGTCAGAAAAAGGCAACACTTCAATGCCCTCCAAGACGACAGTAATCCCCTTGAACCGGAGAGTCCACAGCAACACAGTGGCCCAGATCTCTACAGATGCTCTCAACTAGTCTTGCACCAACCGTTCCTCCCCTTCTCAACCTCATGATCCAAGCATGAAAGTCCCAACAGTGAACCATCTGAACTAATATGCCGTTGTGACAACTTCAACGATTCCAAAAAGACTTTCCAAGGGATTTCAGACGCTGTACGCAGGGATTAGCTTCCTCTCCGCTCGAGGCAATGCTTGGTGATGTCGTCTCGTTACGCGTCATCCTGAACATGTTACACTGATTGAGGTCATGGCTTTCTGCGTGCAGCTTTGATTTTCTTCCATGACAAATTTATGGCATGGAAGAAAATTATGCCATACATTTTCTTCCAATACAATACTGTACTGACAATTTGCTTGCCAGTACAGAAAACAACCAACAGCTGATGTTGCCAGAAACTAAGAAGGGTGGATGATATAGGTGAACAATAATTTCTGGCAACACTTTTGTTTTTCTGTGAAAAAAAATAACATGGCTGCTGTGTATTGGGCTTTTTTTAAAGCGTACTTGCTTGAATTTCTTTTTATTTCCTTAAGCCATCTTCTGTATTCCTCTGCCACTCAATTTATGAGTATTTAAAGAACTTTTTAAGGTATAAAAATCATCATGTTTGCTCAGATGTTCCCTTTGAGTCGCCACTTTATACACCACTTTGTATCAATGCATTGCCATTTCATCCCAGCCTGCTTTTCATATCTGTAACTTAAACCATGTCAAACCCACGTAGGCTACCTGAAGATTTGTTTCTCTCAATATGAAGTTCTTTGATTCATTTTTAGTGTATAATCTTAAAAACAATTCATTTTTAAATAAATGTCATTCCAAACTAGATTTTATTTATACTGATAATAATAATAATAATAAAAAAGATAAATACTCTATATTTCACCTTTCAAGACACAAATTCAAAATGTTACAAAAAGCAATTAAGTTACTTAGAAAGATTCACCTACCTGGATTCTCTCAAAACACTGCTTTCCTCCAATAGTGTTGTGCTCACTTTAATCAGTATTATCCTATGAATGACATTTTAATAAGGGGGACATAACCACTCGTTCTCATCATCTATTCAAACATTCATTAAGCAAATCTGCTGAAGTGCAAGTAAGATCAAGGATTCAGACTGAATAGAATTTCCTTTTCTGAAAGATACGACACGATGGCCGAATTATTACAGCACTGCACCTGCTTTTAAATGTTTGTTTTTTCTGTTAAAAAACTGTAAAAGAAAAAGCTTGTGTCTATTCTTCAGTTATTCATTCTGTCACTGTAAAAGCCAGCCAAATAGAAACTTCTGCCTTGCTTCGAAATTTAGTCATAAATTTTGGGACTAAAACCTCTCCAGCTTTTTTTAGCACTTTAACTGTAAATAAAGCAAAATGTTTAAAATGATCACAAAGTACATGTTCCACCACCATTTATCTTGTATGTAGTAATAAATTTGTCTCTATGTATTCATTTGTCTTGTCATAATGTTCTTACGTTGTATTTCTTTCACAGTATTTTTCTTCTCATGCTACGTTTTTACATTAAAGCCTACCTTTACCAGATTAAAATGTATTAAAATAAAACCCACTCTACCAACGAGAAGTCGCAGGAAGGAAAGCTGCAGTGTCCCACGGCGGCGTAGACAATAAGACCAAACGGGGAGCTAAATGTGGTATCTGTGGGGGAGTTCAAAATATCTGAGGCTGTGATGCAACACATTAAGAGTGACTAAGGAGGTTGTACATGCTTCCTACATAAGAGTCTCAGGGGAATCTTGACCTTTTTTGCATTTTTTTCCAGTAGAAATGAATAAAAAACAAGACCCAACCACTTTAAATGCGTCTACTTAGTTGTGACTGACACAGCGAAACATTCACAAGGTCTAAAAAAGAAAAGAAAAGAACTAATAAAGCTTCGTTAGAGATGGAGTTGCTTTCCTGCGATAATGATGCCTGAAGCCAGTTGTGTATTCTGACAATGTGACACAAGTCCCTGTGGACGCTCTTTACACTGAAAGATTTTATCGTTTATGTTTTTGGCTTTAATAAATGTCCATATGCTGCAAAAATTCACACATCATTTTTGGACTCTCAAACTTGGCAAGCAGAAACACTGCACGCAAAAACTGGTCAATTAATTTTTGACTGGATCCAAATTAAACCTTAATTTAAGAAATATCCCCAAATTGCTTTGCATTGTTAAATAAATTTATGATAGAAATTATTCATTAGAAAGAAAGGAAATTATCCGTCAGATACATTTTTCAGAGCTGAGGAAGCTTAAACAGCTGAAAACTGAAAAGTACAAAGGCGCCTGCAGGAACGGTGAAATATGTAGCACCCATATTTCACGGCACGTGTGTGTCTTCACCTATGAAGCCAGAGGAGGGAGGATTGGGCTGGATGTTCTCCTGAGTGTTGCTCTGAATCACATCCCACAGTCGCCACACGTAGCTGGGGTGAAGGATGTAGAAGGGCTGGTCGGGGTGGGCCTTACGGTGATCTATGTACGGACCAAACAGGTTGTAGTCTGGACTGGCATACCACTGAAGAGAAGACAAAAATACAAAAAACACCTTAGTTGGAGCGAGAAAGAAATTCATTTTAAATGTTTAGACATAAAACATTTACAAGTTTCAATAATTACCATGATAAAAGTTCTAGCATTTAGTATTGGTGCCTTAAAAACTAAACTTACTAGATAATCTATACTTGATGACTGCAGTGCTAAAAACCTTCGTATTTTTTATTGCCCTTAAAGCGCATCATCATCTCAGATTCTTCCAACATTTTGAAATTCAAAATGACACAAGACCCTTTTTAAAAAAGGTTGTTCGATTTCCTAAATGACGAAAGAAACAGCAAGAGTTTTCTAAATCCATCAGTCACTGCCTAGCAAATAATCCTAAGCAATGATCTGGTTTGTTGAATTAACTTTACCAGTTAATTAGATTTCTTGGACTACAATTATAATAGCAGAGTGTGCTTATACTCAGTAGGGAAGCCATAGAAAACTTTAAACTTTAAGCAGATGGTTGAGCATCTTAATGTTTTTCACAGCGTCAATACAGCAGATTAACTGACACAGGCAGTTTCCATCAAACCTTCACCAAAAGGTTTAAGGGCACCCAGAAACATCTTACAGTTTCTGGGTGCAATTTGTTTGTGACATCATTTAATTAAAAGGCAGCTGTAAAAGTTGTCATTGCTTGTAAAGTCAATAAAAAGTTATCTATGCTGTGTGCATCACGAGTAATACAATGCAGACAGAAATTAAACCTCTACATATTTGTTCAACTTTGTTCAGAAAATCATCTTCTGAACAAATCTCTCCTTTAAGGTTGTGTTTATATCACCAACACATTTATGTATACATTTGCAAATCTAGACATTAATTTCATTATATTTTCCCTAATACTATGTTATTTTATTATTCAGATTATTAGCATTAGATTATTAGTTTTTATCTACCACCGTATCTTTTCACTGACACGACCCCAAGCATCAATTTTGATGTGTTTATGTCATATTTGACTCTGCAATATATTCAATTGTTCTTTGTCTGTTATCTCCACTGTAAGTTGGTCATGTTTTATTCATTTGTTGTTAGCCCTGGAGTTTAAAAATGCATAAACAAGATGGACTTAACACAAAAGTGCTTCAGTAAAATAACATGAAGACACAAGCCAGCAGAGATCACAAGGTTTTTCCTTTTTCATTATTTGCCATCAGAGTCAAGTTGAGACTTTAAATCAAACACTAACATTAAACACAGAGATGACTTTTTAAAATAGACTATTTGGAATATGCATTTTGGTCCACTGGCATCACACTTCATTTTTTTTTTTTTTTGAGAAAACTTAATGATCTTCTGTGTTGTATCACAAGTTGCAAATTATTGTACCATTTGAAAAGTTAACTAACGTACATAAAGTTTACTTTTTTCTGAATTTTGTGCTGTTTTCTTAATAGTTTGGACTCAATCTAACCCTTTTTGACATAAAGCCTGAAGGGGCAATTTTTACTTTAAAACATCTTAGAACATCTTTAAAATTTAAAAAGTGCAGCTACCAACAGAAAAATATTCCTTTGGTGAAAATAGCCGGCATTCCAGAGGCTATTTTTCTATCTTTTTGTAGCAGACTTTAAAATAAGAGAAAATAAATGTCTTTAATGTCATTAGTTGTTTCTTACTGGACCAGAGGTTGGCAGAGTAACCAAACACTGGACTCAAGTAAGAGTAGCATTACTTCAATACATTTTTACAATTGTTTCTCAACAGCACAGACCCTCTGTACGAAGCGGTCTGATTTTTGCCAGGCTAAGTCCATCTCAAATATTTGGTTTATTACAGCTTCATATGTGAATTTAGGGAAATAAATGTGTGTTGTGTGTGCTGAAACCTTATATAAAGAAATTCCTAATTGCTTTCTTCATTCTGCTTTTGAACAATTAACATTTCAGTGAAAAACGCAACAAAAAAACAAAAACCACGACAAGGTTTCCAAACGGATAACATCATGATCTGTCGTTTCAAATTACATCACAAATATTCAGAAGTTTATTCTGATGCTAATCTGATATCCTTGAAGCAAAAGCTAATAGTCATGAATGAAAAAAAAAAAAGAAAACTTCATTTGAAACATTTACCGGACTTTTACCTGACCATGAAACTTGAACAAAAGCATTGAGAAGACTCATAGGCGTCAAAGGAGATAACAAAAAAAAGAAAAAAGTACAAAAAGCAGGAAGGCCAATTAACAATACCAGGTGGATGACTTTTCAAGGTGCCGGAAACTAAACTTTACTAGCATTCTTGATTTGATAAATTCAGGCAATATTGTCATCACTTGACAGCAGCACAAGAGGCTGTTGAGACGAGAGCTTTCCAAGCATCGTGCCATTTACAAAAATCTTGACAATCTTTCTCCCTTTCTTCTTGTGTCTGAGAATTTCTCATGGTGAAACCACAGAAGAACACTGAACATGATTTGAATTTAAGTAAACTAATTACCTTTTTTTTTATCTGGTTTTGTTCCCAGTTTTTCTGAACAACATTTACTAATAGCACGGCTTTTTCTTGATGTAGTCGTCTTGTGAAGCCGCTAAAGCACAAAGAGTAAAATCATTTTCTTCTGTTTTAACCCAGAGGACGAAATGGAAAAAGCTAATTAATGATCTAGTGTGTTTTTTTTTGTAACGCCATACTGAGGAATAATTTAAACCATTCAGACAGCAGACCACCAACAGCATAAATGCAAATCAATTTTAATTGCAAATATAAAAGTAGAATGGATCTCACAGACTGTTGGAACTAGAGATGCATAAATCATGCTTTCCTGGCTGAAACCAGTTTCTAGATGTATTTCCAGGTTGAGCTGCAGTTATTCCCATTTTGACCAATTACAATATTTCTTCCCAAGGACTGCGACACATAAAAGAGAAAACAGAGCTGCTAGCTCTCTCATGGAAGTAGTAGCGTTGGAAGCAGCAGAAAATGAAGAAATTCAGATTATCCACATTTAAGTATTAAAGGATATGTACCCAACATTTGTTATTTGACTCATTTTCATACTTTTTAAAATGGAATAGAAAAAATTAATTCTAACTTAGAGTTCACTATTTGGTACAGATCTTCTGGAAACTCACGTTTTCAGGAAAAAGTGACAGCATATAAAAAAAAAAAGACAAAGCAGTAAAATAAACAAATCAAAGCTCGTTCAAAGTCACACGGCGATCAGACGAGAGCATGAGAGTGAGAACTGAAGAGTGTGTGATCCTCTCTGGGAATTATAAGCTCAGATATCATGTCTGAAGTGACCTTGGCAATGCGACGAGGAAGGAGAACATTTCTATGAAGTGTGTCAGACTCAGATGCATACTGGATTTTCTATAGTCTGCAATTCACGCATCACAGCGTTGATGTTTATGAATTTATAATCCTTTAAAACCGCTGATGCATAAGCAGCCGACCCTCTGCAGGGTACATACCTTATGCAAGTTAACATTGTAAGGTGCAGGATCCCAGGCCACCAGCGTTATATTCTTATAGATGGAGCTCATGTTGAACTCATGCTTGGGATTCGCCAAAATCTGTGAAGAGGAAATATGACGATTTAGGTATCTATTTATGAGAATATCAAGCGTAATTTAATGCTGCCTTGAGCTTTTTTTGTGCCAAATATACTTATTCAATTGCTTAAAACACAAAATAATTGATCAAGTTGCCTTGTTTGTTTAAACTTATACCAGAAATGGACTCATCAACCTTTTTCTTGCCGATACCAATTTCCAGTTTCCTTTGGGAAATTGGAAATATAATCAAACTGTTGGTTTGATTATGAAAATTTTTTAAAGGACCATAACACAAACAGGATTGAAAATATGCAGCATTTTCTTTGAAAGACTCAGCAACTTTGAATCTGCCAGAAAATGAAATCAATTATAAGAGTAGTCTAAAGAATTAATGTATCAAGATACAGTTCTGGAAAAAATTAAGAGCCCACTGCACTGAACCCATGAAAACCTCATGGTTTTTCCACCAAATATTGGTTTCTGAACTCTTCTTGAGTTAAAACATTAGTATTGTTTTTAAATAAATATTAACTTGTTTTCTTTACGTTATTTGAGGTCTGAAAGCACTGCATCTTCTGCAAATAAATACTACATTTTTGCTTGGAATTTCAGAGAAATGTTGTCATAGAATAAAAGAACAATGTTCATTTTACTCAAACATATACCTGTAAAAAGTAAAATCAGAGAAACTGATCATTTTAAGTGGTCTCTTATTTTTTTTCCAGAGATGTATGTATTCTCTATCTGCTTTTGTTAAACTCACACAGAGAAAATAAAAAAATAATAATAACTAATATTTAGTCTTTGCCAAACCAATCAAGCAAAAATGTGTTGATTGCTCTGATGGCTCTGTGCATCACCAATTCATACTATTACGAAACAGAAAAGGTATGCAGTGTAAATCCAAATAGCTGTAACCTGAGTCAACATTAACAAACTAAAAACAGTCATTAATTGTATGATTATTAGTTTCTCATACTGAAGCAAATCTTTAAAAAGTTTGTTGTCAAACAGAAGATTTCAAATTTAACAACTGTTTCACTGGAACACCTGGTATGAAGCGTTTGTGCAAATATGCTGTTAATTTGCTTTTTTCCCCCAACATTGGTGTTGTGTTTCGTCTCCAGACATTTCTACTCCGACCTCAAACAAATTTACCCAGAAGTATTCTGGTGAATTTATGTACTGCTGCCATATTTATTTTAGAAAGATGATGTTTTCTCCTGGCAACCTACTCAAACATGCATGGTCTGAACTTGGGGTGAATTGACTGAGAAGTCCACTTCTGTGGTGATTAGCAGCTATCTAAATGTTTTTCACCAAAGAGTAACATTTCTTCTGGTAAAATAATGGACATCAAGTTGTTTTAAAAAGGTCCTATAAGGCTTTTTTTGTAAAAAAAAAAAAATAATAATACATATATATATATATCTATATATAAAAAAATCCACTGAATTGCACCGCTAAAGTAAATACTGACGTCTTTCCCAGGCGTTAACACACTCCTGTGTGCTCTTAAACAGAAACTTCACAATACCCATCCCACAAAGCTTTTCAGTTTTGTTTAGTAAATATTGAATGACAAACTGGCATTGACATAAAGTCCCAAATTGAAAGAGAAGTTCTTTCATTTTACAGAGACTGGAATATTAAACTTCCACCTTCAATTTACAATAATAAAATTCCTTGTACCCTGAATGAGTCATTGTATTTTGTATCGACTGAGAGAATTTCAATCAGTTTTAACAACAATGCCCTTTCTGAGAAGTACAATATAGATACTTTTCAGGTGAATCAGAGAACTGCACAAGTATGAAATACAAAATTATTTAAATCAATTTGAGGCCAGATTTTGACGTACCTGTGAGTTGATGATGCGGATGGTAGTTTTGTTTCCCACATCATGCTCATATCCCTCTGTAGGGGCCGCATTGAACCGCAAGACTGCATCATGAGCGTCTAAATGACAAACAAGAGCCAAAGTCAACAAAAGGACAAAGGATTGAGCTGATATCAAAGTACAGGAGTGGGCAAAGAAACGACCTCAAACTGTGAAGGATTGGAAAATGTTAATGAGCTGCAGAGCCATCATGAAATATTCTACAAAGCACATTCTATGAATTGCAGATTCTTGTGCTTGCTCAGGTGCATTCATTGATATTCCTCTTAATGCCTCAACTTATGCGGCAGGAATTAAATAGGTCACTGGCTTAATGATTACCATAAAACAATTACAACATTATTCCTGTTTGTGCATTCACAATTAGAACTATATTTAGCAACTGAGCTTGTAAAAAAAAAAATCTGATTTTTGGTTTTTCCAGCAAAGTTTTGTCTCAGATGTGTAGCAGTAAGGTCAGGATGTTAAAAACACCAAAGAGCAACAAGTGTTGCATCACTAAACTGAACTTTACAACTGTAAAAGGACAACATTTTGAAGGCGTTTCCTCCTCACTACTTTAAAATGAAAGTTCAGGAACATCTAGATGGATGTTGATGCTTGATGCATTGTGTTCAGGCTTCAATTTATCCCTGACATACCAATTAAAACAGAAGGTACTGAGTGAGATGGTGACAGTGTGATTAAATAATAAATACAAATCAAAATTACATGATAAACTTATTATAAATACTGCCATTACCAATATTAATTGTGACACTGATGCTAAAGATAAACCAATTGAGATAAAATTTCCCTAAAAAAAAATCATTATATAGAATCTTCTTACTGATAAATGTGGATATGGAGGCAAGAGTGTTTTTGTTTTGAAATTAAAATAAATTAAACTTTGAGCTACAAAGTAAAACAGCTTGAAAGACTGTATTGATCAGAAAATTGTGATGTGATATTTTTGGGCCACTATTCAGAAGAGATGAAGCTCATCATGTCAGATAATATTTGTGTCTTTCAAGTCAGCAAAGTGAGGGAGAATTACCCTCACGATTTTAAAATAATCAAAGTTATTTGTTTTTGTTAAATAATCCAATCTATGTTAATGAAGATCAGCCACTAAAGTTTCTCCATCTCTGTTGTGTCAATCATCGCAGACAACAAGCAGTACTAAAGCGCCCTCTAGTGGTTGGTTCAGGTAACTGATGGGTGAAGAGTAATGAGTTCACTTTTAAAAACATTTTCATACCGCACGGCCGTGAAACGATTCATTTGACGTCCTCTGATGTTTATTTGCCTTTGTGAAATCTGCAGCTTAACAGATGGTGCAGCATTTACATACATTTCAGCCTATTTGCTGATCGATTGATCCTCCTCTCGCATTGAACTGACATGGAATAATGATCCATCAGCTTATGATCCGACTCTTCTTCATCACACACACACAGCCCTTCAGCAAACAGCTGAGCTTGGCCAACTGCTCCAGCAAAATACTCAAAACACGTCTCTTATACAGAGCTCTACTAAAATGGTAGACTTTAAATGACCATCTCTCTAAACAGATTGTTGTTTTTCTTTTTGTGTTTATCAAGATAAAAGTTTTTCTAAAAAATCTTTGCATTGGCGTTTGGTTTTGCAATATCATTAAGCAAAAAAACAGTTTCTCAAAAATGAAGTTGCTCTAATTTAAAGAAACACAGTCGTTGTGTTTCTGAAAGTTAGTGGTTTCTGCAGATAATATGATATGCAAAGAACTAAGAGAAATCAGTCATGACCTTCATCACATATCCACACAACAAAAACACAAACCAATGGTGCCATTATTTAAGAGTCCTGATAAAAACAATACATTGAAAAAAATAAACAACAACGTATCTTAATGAATTTATCTTCCAGAATGTCACAACTTTGAAAGTCAGCTTTCAGGTCAGTTTAACTACTTCTGGCAGATTTTGGCATTAACTATAAATTAAATTAAAAGCCAATAATCCTACTGAAACACTGGACATACAAAGAAACACTAAATTACAGAAAAACTGATACGATGCACAGATCTAACAAGGTTGATAACTTTTATGATGCTGTTGTTTCCAACGTAATCAGTGTCATGTCTTATTCCACCACTAGAGGGCATTCTTTTATTTGCTCATTCATTTTCAGCTGAAGTCCTCTGAATCACACCTGAGGAAGCTAAACTATATACAGGAGTATCGTAATGAAATAAAGCATTAACAATATTTTAGATGTTTATTACTTCATGATGACAAAAACACAATGTTTAATCTAAACAATAAAAGATTTAAGGGATTTTTAATCCAGAAATAATGTATTACAGCCCACGTTATTATCAGACAGACAGACTTCTGACCAGACAGTCTGAAACTATCTGCAAAATGTAATTCAAAAAATGTCATTCTTAAAAAAGCAGGCTGCTCACAGAGTACCCTGTTTGAACAGGTTGGCGGAAAGTTGAGTGGAAGGAAAAAGTGTGATGGAAAACAAATTCCACAACCAACACGGACAACCACAACATAAAGATGACTGTGAAACTAAGGTTATGAAACAGTTTGGGAAGATTCAATGGACAGAATACAGACTCAACGACAAGATGGGCAAAATTTGTTGAGCTGCTCTCGTCCTAAGCTCAGAGTGTCAGAAGCGACTTGTCGGGGTAAAAAGAAAAAAGACTGACCTTTTCCTCAGGCTTCCAAAGTTCTTACGTTAAGTAAAAATAAATCTTATATTTAATTTGGAAATTAAGGTCCTAGAGTCTGTAAGAAGTGTGGAGAGGCACAGAATCTGCTTGAGGTCCAGAATGAGTTTCACTGTTAGTGAACTTATTGGTGATTACTTTTCATTAGGCAGACAAATCTTTTATTTATTTATCTATTTTAATCTAATGTCCTAAATTCCTACCTAACATTTCTTTGTGTGTTTTTGTCAGATCAAATTAAACAGAAACAAAAGCTTGCCAAAGTTGTTACTTTTTTAGTAATATTCAAATTTTTTTATTTATTTATTTTTCATTTATTTGACCTTTATTTATACAGGTCGTCTCAATTAGATCCCAGATCTCATTTACAAGAGTGACCCGTTGTGACAAAACAAACACAATTTTAAATTGGATGAGCGAAAACAACCTGCAGTATAAAAAGCCTTAGACAATTTATCACAATAACAAAGCTCAATGTTATATTACTTGTGCCATGCAATAAAAAGACAATGCAACCAAATGTATTTTTTTTTCTTTACCTGCTTGTTCACGCGCCCTTTGTTTTCAAAACATAACATTGAAAAGAATAGATTACATTTATTCCCCCCACAGTCTCATTAATCATTTGTTCACCAGCCTGACATGGGAGTATCTGGTTCCTGTTCCTGCATCTTTGAATGATTTGTTGTTCTAACATGAGTGCCTTCGCCCTCGGATTGGGTGTTGTTCCCTCCATCCACCACATGATGGCAGTCACCCACCGTATCACTTCCACACGTTTGACTCAACTCCAGAGTAGCAAACCACTCACATTCAGGCTTCAGCCACTGAAAACACCAAAATCAAAATACCAGTAAACCTGCATGTGCCACGACAAAGATGTCAGATTCTCATTTATTTTCAAGCATATTGATTATTAGTGATGAGCTGCATAATGCACATTGAAACCGTCTTTCAAAAAGCACAACAGGGCAACGGCAAATGGAGAAAGATCAATGCAGTTTGATTTCCTGTGGAGGCCGAACTAAAGAACTGCTGTCATGTAAAAGCTAGCTCTTCCAGCACCACACGGTTGCTTGGTGGTTACTGTGGCCACATGACGCTTGTCTTGTTCATCGAGTTGCATCAAGTATCATACCCCTTCTTTTATTTATTGAGAAATGGGATGATGACACACTGAGTCAACACCCCTGCTGCTGTATTGTATTTGTATGTATGGGACAAACGTCAGTGCCGATGACCATAAATAATCATTTGTTGTACTCATATTTTTTTTAAACCGTTTTCAAATGTATTTGTACAGATATATTTTTGAAACCAAATGCTTACATACACTGTCTAACAAGACAACTTATCTTTTCTTACTGTTTGTGAGTAAGCCATACTAAACCTATCCTGTTTTAGCTCAGTTTAGTTATATCTCTCATTTTTCTGGCAGTTCACATAAGCTTAGACTGCAATGCGTTTAAAAAAACATGCGAGAGCCTAAATTGGAAAATCATGGCTTTTTAAGTTTGTAATAAGTTAATTCAACACATCTGCGGTTAAATGGAGGCACACCTGTGTTTCTATCTGTGAAAGATAGAAACAGCGTTAGAACGTCCTGCCATCGGCTTTAAAGTGAAATGTGCCTATCAGAACAAAACCCCTTGTGAAGAAAGAGGCAGATAAGAGGTGGTCATTATCTGAAGTGAAACAGATCCTTTACCGACATGGGCTCGAAGGTCGTTCTCAAAGGAAGAAGCCATTATTTCAGAAGCAATTAAAGAGACAGACTAAAATTCACATGTTCAAAGATTATTTATTTTTCATTTCTTGTGGTCTGATGACACAAAAATAGATTTTTCAGCCTTAACAGGCCTTGCTAGATTTGGAGGATAAAGGAGAGAAGCTTGCAAACCCGACAACAATATCCCATCTGTGAAGTACAGCAGTGACGGCAGCATCATGTTGGGTTAGTTAGCTACAAAGTGGCTTAAGGTCAACAAAATCAATGCTTTGGAGTGGCCTTCACAAAACCCGGAAAAACTCTTGGAAGATCCATGGACACATCTGTGAGCGGTGGCCTAAAAACTGAACTCAGTTACGCCAGTTCTGAGTCAAGAGACGAGGACCAAAAGAAAATCATTATGAGTAGCTGATCCAACTCAAAAGGTTCTGGCACTTCACAAATAGAAAGAATTGTGGTAATCCTAATTGGTGTAAAAAATTAAAGATTTAGTCTGATTTCATGACGGATAACGAGGAAAAAATGGTTTCAGAGTAAACAGTAAAAGTCTGGTTTCAACTGTATAAGAATGTAAATCTGTTGACTTTATGCAACAATAGAAACAGGTGAACCTTGTTTGCTCAAGAGCATCTTCGTCTGTAACATAATATACAGACGAAGGGGGAAAACAAGAACAAACACGGAGGCTAAAGGTAGAACAGGATTTCATGTGCATGAGGAATGTGAAATAGAGATAAAATTGGATATAAAAACAAGCTGCCTGTTTTTATTTGTCAAATCAGAAATGTCCTTTGAGGAGACAGGAGAAAAATCAAAAGAAAAACTCACAAAACATGTAATCACACACAAAAAGGGTATACTGGAATAAGGATTTAGTCAGCATTTCTGTAAATGTGCAGGAATCTTTTAGCACTTCAAGCTATTTCACATTAAGGAGAGCTGTGGAAAGAGTAAAGTGGAACGACTAACGTTTCCACTGACACAGCACAATAAGTCAATTCCACAGTGACCGCAAGATCAAGTGCATAATGCAGGTTTACATCACCTGCATCTGATTTTTCAAGAAACCTGCTTAGTCAGTTCCTCTCTGTCCAGGACAATGTCGTCTCAGGCAGCAAACGCTTCATAGTCTCAGGAAACAAATATGTCACAAAAATGAAGTTGATAAGCATAAAGCTCAAGCCGAGCTGATTAATCCTACTGCTTATTCTGCATAGCTGTTTCAGAAATGCAAGGAAGCTATACGTGATGTGAAGAAGGCTGATTAGCTACCAGAGGGGTTTTTTTTGTTTTCTGGTGAGCCATCTGTCGCTGAGTTTACACTCTCCCCGCTTACAGAAAAGCTGCCAATAGTCGCTTAAAACCCAAGAACACACGTTCTGATGGAGAGAGATAAAACGAACAAAGCAAAATCTCAACTTTCCGCACAATCAGATTGACAAGCTCATCTGTGAAAGCCCCAAGGAAACCTGAACACCGCTCATCGGAAGACAGATAAAAGTAACTCTGTTTTTTTTTGTTTTTTTTAACAAGCCTGTGTGGTTTTTTGTCAGGAGTGTGCATGAAGAACCAAGACAAAACTCCACAACATCGTAAACAAAAGGGCTACAATGTATTTCAAACATTTTTTGCTGCAATAAAAGTTACAGTGCGAGTGATGTCTACCGGTTTTACTCCTTTAGAAACTGAGATGCTTCCTCAACCGTCCTACAGCTCTGTTAGATTGACTAGATACAGTTCTGAATCTAGTCACATTTCTAAATATGACATTGCATTGTAACTCTGACTGCATATAGCTGTTGTCCTGATGGACAGCCAAGATATTTGCAGCCTCTAGCAGGTTGTTTTTCCAGGTTTGACATGTATTTAGCTCCATCCATCTACAAATCAACTCCCCTTTGCTTCCTTGTCAGAGCTAAAGAAAATGAACCCAACAACAGGATGTGTTCAGTGTAGTGTGAAGATTAGCTATTGTGCTCACACATGGGCCTTAAAGAAGAGTTTCTTCTTCCAAGTGTTTACCATGTCCTCCACATGGTGGAGGCAAACGTCAAAGGGGATTTTTATAAGACTCCCTTTCCTCACATAAGGGCCAAATTACTGGAGTCTGTTGTGCTGTTGACAGGTTCTCCCATTTGAGCTGGGGATCTCTGCATCTCCTCCAGTCTCCAGAGATCTTCCATAGGATCTCAGTGGGTTTCTTGGCTGGATTTCTCTGATTGAGTTCTAGTTCTATAGTTGAACTTAGTGTAAACTTTTCTCCCCCTGATTTTTATTTGCAAGAAATGGCTATTCGATCACATGTGAGAAAGTATAAGTGGGTATAAGTTCTTTCACAATATGGCGTGTTTTAATTTGGTGGCCCATTTCTCCAGCAGTCATATGCTGATTGCTGATTTTCCTTGCAAATTTTATTTTATCTCCTAACAGCAGGTGCAGCAGATTTGCATTATAACTTGAGTGTTTTTCTTATCTGAGCTGCAGCTAATCTCTAGACATGCAAAGGAAATAAAAAAAACTTAAAGTGACTACATACTACTCAGAATTATTTGTTTCTTATTCAGGGAAATATGTGTATTCGTAGAATGCAACAAGATTTCCCAGGTTCTCACACAAAATCTTCTAAAATGTCCTGTTGTAATTTCACTATCAACACAGTGCTTCTTGTTGTTTTGCATTCAGGGCATGCTGGAAAACACTTCTTTCAGTCCCACAGTCATCCTGTTGTGAAGAACAATGCAATTTCCTCCAAAAATATGTTTTAATATTTGAGAAAGTACAGACATTTCTCCAGGACATTACCTTTTCTGCAGTGTTTTATATTGCTTTCTCATGCTTGCAAAATGAGTCTTCTTGTCTATATTATCATGACAGACAGGCGACGTGAAGTTTTCTGACTGTACTCATAAAAGTACTCATAAAAAAGCTAAATTTTAATGAAATGCCTTAAGTTTCAATAGCAAAGCAGCAGGGATAGGGTTAGGGTTAGGAGCGACCGACAGCATGTCAACAAATTTTTTTGGCAGCTTATTAAAACAATTTGAAATTGTAAGAACAGTTCAATGTTTTTTTTGTTTTGTTTGTTTTTTGCATCTACGGCACTGCTACTGCTAACAAAATTGCTTATTTTCACATATGAGAACTACAATTTGCTGACGTTTCTGTTAAAATATATCTATGTGCTTAACCTACCACAAGAAGAGTAGTCTCACACCAAACGATTGAAAGGATTTATAAACCAGCTTATGCTTCATAACTATCATAGATCTTATCAATGTTTATTTTCAACACTCACCTATTTCCTTGCCCAGTCTGGAGCGCAGGATGGCGCCAGCAGAAGTGACCACTGCACAGCTTTTGAAGCCACTCCTGCCCTGTTGTTTGTTCAGCTGCTCCAGCGGAAGGGATGGCACAAAGTCTGCCCAGCCAAGAGAGGAGAAGGGCTCCTCCAACCCATCCACCGTTTTCAGCTGAGCCTGGGCTTTCATTTGACACAGCAACTCTTTGGCGCTCTGGGAACCTTTCCGATGTCCTTTGTAGAAAACGTGATGTTTGTTTGCGCTCATGTAGTCCTTCATGGCGCGCTGCAGTCGGGGACTCAGCATGCCGGTGGACACGCGGCCTTTCCACAGCCTCTGCACCACAGAGGCAGATTGGGAGAAATAGTAATCTTCCAAGTCAGAAAACTCTCCACCAGTTCTCCCGTCTTCTGCAGTCCTAAGTTTGTGCTCAAGATCTTGATCTTCTCTGCCATCCTCTTCATCCTCACCACCGTGGTACTGAGTGGCACTGATCTGGTTCTGGTACATTCTCTCACGACTCTGGACTGCAGGGTCTGAATGAGAGCCCACATTCTCTGTACCAAAAGAGGACCAGGCAGCCAGGCTCTGCGGGTCCAGATACTCTTGGCGACGCGCCTCCTGGCTACTGTAAGTCACGTAAGGGCTCTGGGTTGCCTCCATGCTGGTCTCTGAGGTTATGGAGCTGGTGGAAGGTTCTGGTCCTGGTTCATCTCTGAGATATGTTGTAGTTAATTGCAAAGCCAGTTCAGGTCTTAAACCAAAGACAGTATGCTGGTGATTGGAGGCTTGTATGGAGGCCAGCCGCCTGGTGTCAGGATGCTGGGACAGTAAAGAGCCAACAGAGGTCAGAGACTCATCCGCACGGGCATCCAGGAAGTAGGAGAGCAGAGCAAGAAAGACCAGGACCCAGACCAGCATGGCCACCAACAACAGCCTCCGCCACTGCTTCATGCTGGACTTCATTACTGTTCGCTCACATAGACACCCATGGAGCTGGCTCGCCCACAGCCAGGACTCAACCCACAGGTCAGCTGGGGAGGGGCTGTAAAACAAACCTCAAAGTTACTGCTTCAGACAGAAGGGAAACATGTGGAGAGTTACTGCAGACTGGTGAAGCACTCACCTGAACTGATGCCTTTATTTCTTCCTGCCCATGAGTCTGTTATGTGTCCGACCCAAACAGGACCTTGAGGAGAGGAATGGAAACAGTTAGAAAGAACAGTGAAGAAAACATATGTAGGCCTGACAGTTTGTGCAGTTGGCAAACTTCTGCCCCCTTTCCACACAACGGCTAAGTACTCTTGTCACGACTTGCAACAGGTTTAAGCATGGACCAAACTATGTCGGAGTAACTCTAATCAAAACCTTGGAAATGATTCAGGGGCATCTGAAAATGGCCTCAAGAACAGTTTGAGGTGGGTCAAACTTCAGCTCATCCTGCTAGTTGTCTTTGCTTTGTACAACATGTGTACAGCTTCGAAATGGAGCTATAAAAATACCTTATTGATGACATCTCAGGTGCATCCACTAATTTAACAAGATTCCATTCAAATTATCTTTAGACAGACTTGACTGAACAGTTGAGTGTAAACATCTTTGAAACCAGCCATCAACTTCATGTGCGGAGAGTGGCTAATCTGATCTTTTTTACCAAAGGAAAAAGACAAAAGGTCAAAGCAATTTGCCCGACTTCTTAACCCCCAAGATCCCAGTTACCATTTAGATAAGCCCCAACAAACTCAACATATTGAACCGTCAACCTCAGCCTACAAACTCCAAAGTCTCGCCACCGAGATCCAACCACAAGTTCCTAGACAACACAAGATATACCCAAAGGACTGCGCCTGAATATCCTCAGTACCAAAAGACGGTCCAGCCATCTAAACTCTATACATGTGATTTTATAATGACCAATTTATACATCAGTCCCAAAAAAATTCCCAGATTAAAGATCAGTAAAACTGGATTTAACAAAAAAAAAAAAAACAACCTTAAATGTTGCCGAGCAAACAAATATTTTTATGCAAAGGGTAAATACAGAATGAGCTTTTTAAAAGATTATTTCATCGTCTGAAAATATGTTAAAGTTTGTGAAAAAGTACATAAAACAAAATGATAGTCAGTTAAGTCAGCCGTCATATCAAATACTTAAACGATTTGCACATTTTCTTTTACGACGTCCATGATCGCAATTAATTTTCTATCACACATTTATCTCATTCTGGGTTATATATTCATGACAAACAAACCAAAATGGACCAAGTTCCTGCTGAGTGTCCTTAATTTTAAGAAATTTCACAGAGAATGATTATGCACATAAGTCTCACCATTTATTTTCTGTTTCCTCTTTTGACGCATTACAGTTATTATTGGAGCACAAACTGGTCCAGTGATTCAGAGAGGCCGTTATTAACACAATGCCAAGACCGGAGCCTGACTGTTTCTTTTATTCCTTGTTGCAGTGAATCCCACAGTAATTACTAACTAACAGTATCATTAACTGACTGGCTTACTTTTAACATTTTTGACAATTCTCTTGTGTACATTGTGTTGGATGTATTCTATGAAACACACAACAAAGGTGAATAAATGAAGCATTAAATTGCCTCAGATCTGTGGTCTACAATCCTCTCAACCACATGCAATTATGAGTTTCTTACTGCTTGAGCGTTTTTGTCAACAGAACGAGAGAGAGGAGCAGAGCTAAGCATGAGTGTTAAGCCTCCTCCAGTCCTAATTAAGGCTTCCTGTCTCTGTAGCTGTCGAGTCCTGCGGAGTGCAGCAGAAGTGATCTCAGGTGGCCCTGTAGCCTGGCCTCTTTCGAGACTCTCTCCCAGGGTCACGCAGAAGACCAAAGCTCATCATGCTGACCCTAAACTCAAAGAGAGGAAAGCAGCAGTGAGAAAGTGGGCTAGAGGGAACGCTAACAGTATAGGAGAAAGAAAAATACTGGATGGAAAAACATGTATCTGCACGAATGCCTGCGACTGTGGCTGAATATCTACATCAGGCACGAACAGATGAAAGCAGATAATCGCACACCGGTGTAGAAAGAGACAACCTTTTTTTTTTACCTGCTGTCTGACAAATACATCAGGCTGAGCTTTTCCTGTTTAGGGTCAGCTAGGATTACCAAAGTTGTTTTTATTAGCACCATTTCAGAATAACGAGAGATTTTTTAAGATACATTTTCCTAACCATCTTCAAATGCAGAAGCTTACATACATTTCCTTACTATTCGGTAGCATTGCCTTCTAAACTTGTTTTAAATGTCAAGTCAACTTTTTGAGGTTTATAGCATATTCCCTGAACAATAGTCATACCTGTTGGTTTGATTCTTTCATTAACGTTTGAGGAATCCTGCGAAATTTTGTGACCTTCGCTAGTCCCTCATGCAGAAAAACATCCCCACAACATGATGCTGTCAACACCTTATAATGCACAGTTTACATTGTATTCTAGTCTGCTGGCTTCACTTTTTTCTCCAAATATAATAATGATCATAATACCAAACATTTCAAATGTTTTTGTTTCATGAGACCAAACTACAAATCACAGAAACAAAGATATTTTTCCAGAATGCATTTGAAAGTTTTATCTGAATTTTTTTTGTCATTCTTGGAGTAATGTCTTCTTCCTCTCCCGGTCCATGAGCCATTTTACTGTGACGAATGATGCTTGAACAGGTCCACAAGTCTCTTCCTGATATCTTAAATGATTCCTTTTGATTGTTCTATATCACACAATAAAACCGTGTTTAAAGTGCATCTTAAACACTCTCACAGGTGTGGATCATTGGGGCTTACCGATACCGTTTGAAGGCGCAGTAATCAGAAACTCACATAACCGGAAAAAGACAAACCACAAAGCAACCGATGGTTGCTCAACCTCACCTGATGGACACCAAGATGTGCGTTTCTGTTGCTGTGGTGAAACAACACGCGTGTGCGGCACAGATGGAGAGGCGGAGGTGGAGGAGAGAGCTACTCTGGTGAGCTCCTCACAAAGGAACAACAAAACGGAAAGCATGGAAAAGAGACGTTGCCAGACATCAAACGCTGACTAAATGACTTGGCAGAAAACAGTGAGCAACAAAAGGAGCTGTTTGGAATATAAATGAAAATGGTTTTAAAAAAAAAAAAAGGAGTTCAGAAAAAACTATGGATGTGTGCAAGTTGTTGGTACACAGACAAAGGAAACACCCTTGTGAGTTTGATGGAACCTGTGACGCATCAGCTGATGGAAACACCAAATACAAATATGGCTAAATCCAACCCAGTCAAGACAGACTTCAGCAACAAGCATGTCAAAACATTTAGGCAAGCTGTGGTTTGCCTAAATAGACTTCAGGTACACAGAAATACATGAGTAGGAGTAACAACAATTAGACATGTTTTGTCATGTTTTTTTTTTACAAATAAGCATTTTTTTAAAATGTGCTGTGGACTAAAAGAGAGTTACACAACTGGAAACAAACCAAAACATGGCCGTCCACCTAATCTGACAACACAAGCACGGAGAGCATCAATCAGAGAAGTGGCCAAGGTTAGCCCTACGGTAACTTTGGAGTAGCTACAGAGATGCATAGCTCAGGTGGCAGAATCTGCTGACAGGACAACGATGTAGACTCATAGTACACAATCTGGCCTTCATAAGGAACTGATTATTAAAGGAAAGACATAAGAAGTCTCTTGTCCAGTTTGCCAAATGTCTCATACTATGGGGAAGCTTTTCAGCAGCAACAGGGGGGGTTGTTTAAGGATGATGGGTGAGACCAAATACAGGACAATCCTCTAAGAAAATCTATTTCTAGGCAAACACATTAAAAGGCTCAATAGAGTGGTTTAGATCCAGCATATTTAGGTATATCAAGGTGTTAGTGACAAAGTCTGAACCTGAATACAACTGCAAATATTCCACAGAACTGAAAAGCTGGTCTTCTCAGATAGTCTTCACAAAGAATGACTATTTTACAGAGAATAGGCTAAAGTTTCAGTCTCTAGATGTACAAAGCTGGTGCAGAGTTCAAGCTGCAAAATGTGGCTCTAAAATGTAAAGTTACACAAATTTCTCAAATATTTTTTACAATAATTTAAATGTAATTTTTTTTAATGTTGTTCCACAACATAAAATGGTGTTTGCAATGCGGTAAAAAGCTAAAACCTCTAAGGGTTATTTTAACATTAGTGTACATAGATTACTGCAGATGTCTCCAAGATTTCTGTGGTTGGCTCGGTTTTCCTACACACAGCATCAGCAAAATGATTTAAATGAACTAATGTCAGCTGGAAAATACATTCTCTCAGTTTTCCTGTGTTTATCTAAGCTGATCAGAGAAAACCCTCAAAGAAAGGGAGTTCCAGTCGAGAGACGGACAAGTTATCGCACGTCTAGTGATGGCAGACATGTCCCAAACATTTAATCCAGTCATGGATTAACTTAGCTATACACAATATGTTTTATTAAATGGATATTTCTGGTTTTAAGAAAAATAAATAAGCCAATAAAATCTGTGTCTGAACAGTGTGTGGGAGTCCATAGATAATTAAAGAGATACTTACTCATACTCAGTGGTAATAGGTGGCAAAATTGACAAATGACAAACATTTAAATGAAAGTTATTTAAATGACGAGATGCCAGGCTAATGATTCTTCCAAAAACAACAGTAGTTTGTCACCTTGTTGGTTCAACAACTAAGTGAGCTTAGAGGTGACATTTAAAAGAAAAAAGTCAGGATAAACTCATAGATGCAGAAACAAACACAGTTGTTGTTTCCTGACAACAAAATAGTTAAGACTGAAATGAACTTCTATGAAGTGGTTTTTAGGAATATTAAAATATCCAGAATCCGAATGTTAAGTTTCAAAGTGAGTATTTTTTGTCATCACAAACTCAGTTTACAATTGCACATGATGGGCATAAAATATAAAATTTGCATCAAATTTCTTTTAGTGCTGATGGGGCCTTAGCCTGCATCTTATGTAGATTAAAATGTTTATTTTTTTGGTTTTAAAACTAGACAAATTGGGTATTAGATGTTAGTGTCTTTACTCTCACTCGTGAGAAAACCCAACATATTTCTGCCTCTTATCTGTTTGCAATAAATAAATAATAATCAAATAATAATAACTGTGGAGATTTTATTCCACAGCAAACCTTGCACAAGTCTTTAATAACTTCCCAGTGGCATGACTGTGCTTGTATGAACCATTCAGAAAATGACAGATTACAGGGTCAGGATTTCCATTTATCTCTATGGAAACTATTGCAATTTGATCTCCTGTCTTCGCACATTTCCTTCCCTCCAGCTCACTGCAACGTTTCACTATTGCTTAAATAAATTGACAATCACCACATCCCTTCATATTTTAATGCTTAGTCTGTTTGATGCCTGCTTGTAGTTTAGGGAGTAGTTTCAGTGTAGCTGGGTTTCAGGCAGGTTTTTTGGAAATCACAAAGGCCCTTACAGATGACGTGAGGTTTGACTGAGGCGCATCTATGCGCCATGGTAGCAGATTTTGTCCTCCACCCTCCTTCCATCTCAGTGCTTTCGTGCTGAATTGTCCTTACCCAAAAGGTTTTTAATGACCAAAACTTTCTGTGGTTGTTTGCACAAAAAAAAAAAAAATGCAAACACACATTTTTCTAGCCAAAATTTATGAGGCTGCCTCATGCATCTTCAGTGTTTGGGGACTGCACATCCCTGTTAGCCTCATTTCTTTTTCTGCTTCTGGCTTTAAATAATGCTGCACTGAAATATTGGCTGACGCTAGAGTCTCCAAAACACAGACGCATCGACAGTGTTCATCCCTAAAAGTGCAACAAGGTTGCAGTTGTTAGGCAACACTGGCAATATAATTAAATGTTTGTTAGGAGCCATTCCAAAAATGCTCAAATACATACATGTTCCTTTTAATATGACAAAATACTCATCCTTGAAGAGATAATGGCTTGTTTTGTCAACACATGCAGCATTCTGACATCTGGCCCATAATATTTTTTAGTCTATGTTTACTTACTTGTATGCTGATTTCAAGTCTATGCACCAAGTAATTAACCTGACGCACCAGATGGACTGCTACACTGAACCAACTGGGAGATGATCTACAGCTACTGGGAGGCACTTTCAAATACATTTTTGTCAAAAAGTAAAATCATTAGCAATACTCAAAAAGAAACAACAACAACAAAAAGCCATTCACCTATTGTTTTTTTGTTGTTGTTTGTTTTTAGCTTAAAATTAGACCAACATTTTATTGTGAGATTTTCTTTTTGTCGAGACAACCCAAACCATCACCAAGCTTTTTCAACATCTCAATAATTTTTAACAAAAACTTTATTTGTGATGGTGTGATGTTTTTAAATCCACAAAACAAAATTGGATATCTGCAGTGAGTGATTGTCATTCTTTACATTTCTGCAATTTCCATTAATATATGCCACAAAAAAAAAAGAACAAGACTTAACAGCACTCTTCAGAAAGATGTGTAAAATGCCTTATTATATAAATAAATTTTTTCCAACATTGGAATCGTAAGAAGAGAAGCACTTTAACCGGTCCTCTTTGCACAATCTCCTCAGATTACTGTGTATTTTGAATCATTATTCTGTTGAAAGATGATGATTCACATCTCTTGATGTTTTAAAAGAACTGATGATGTACTCCAACAGAATAACTTGCTTTAAACAGTGGCACCAAGTCCCAGCATGTTCTGCTTCAGCCTCCTGTAATATTCTCGTTGCAGTGAACATCAGATGCAATTTGATAGCCATGTAAGTACGGACCTTGAAGCTTATAGCTTTTCACAATATCAAAGAAAATTCACTTCATGCTGCCCTGCTGAGAAACCAGTGGGAGAAAGCCCATGTTCTGCATACTTTAATCGCAGCCACTTTGAAAAATTTATCAGACAAGTTAAAGTGGTTCTGTGCTGAAGTTTGAGCTTTGTCACACACACACACAAAAAAAGTACGATTTGGCATTGACAGAAGATAAAAAGAGAAATCTGGAGAACGATCACAAGCTTTCATCTTAATACTTTAACAAGAAAATAATGATTAACAAATCACAATGTGTGGTTAGAGGGATATGGCTAGAAATAATTACACTTACATTAGAATGAATTTACATAAAAGGGCAAGTTAGGTGAGAATTAAAAAAACAAAGATGTTTTTCTACAAAACCATCAGCAAATCCTCAAAAACAGCAACGCTTAAAATCAAATCTGAACCAGAAGACATCATTCTCATAAAATACTAAACCCTTACACATCTAGGTATGCTATGTGAAAGAAAAAAACAAACATGGTCTTTAATTGTTCCAACTTGAAGCAATGTTATGTTGTTATATTTAGCAAACAAACCCAGTAAGACCAAAATAAGTCAGCAATATTACCATGCCAAAAATCACAAGTCCTGTATTTATTTCTCAAGTCAAGTCTCTTTTCTTATACTTTACTTCCCTTAATTTAGCTTTATGCATTTTATAGCA